>JAJIBD010013918.1:0-19926 GCA_021461705.1 Cryptotis parvus
CCCAGACTCCAAGAAGGCTGAGTTTACATCCACAAAGATCCGTGTACCTAGAGTTTTTGGCAGGTTACCCTGAGCACTGCTAAGTGTGGCTCTAGGTTCCCTGTGGCACTCAGCCCTGTGGCAGTAGGTTCTGGCCTGAGGTATAACTGTGGCATTGGCACTGGGGTGTGGGAGCCATTGCTGGGCTTTGTTTGGGTGGAAGTTATCCCAACCCCTCTGAGATCGCTCTGAAGTCTTGCTCTTAAAGGTAGATTCTGCTGGTTCTAGCAGCTAAGAGAAAACTTTGGTCACTGCCAAAATCAAACCTCCTTTAAATAGTGGTAGCAAAAAGTTAGCAGCATAGTACAATACAGAAATCAACAAGGCAGACAGAAAATGTGTTGTTATTTTGTGTTAGATCCTAAGCTGTTGTAGGACTGTTGCGCATCTTGTTACCCAGGATTGTGGTTCTTCCCCGACAATATCAGTACCTTTTCCCTGGAGAGAGATGATTTTGTGTTGATTGTGACTGACCTCTTATATTCTTCTTATTCAGGCTCCTGGAATAATGTTAAGGTAAGTTTTTTGGTTCCTTGATTTTTTTTTTCTTTCTTCAAGGTAAAGGCCTGAGTTTCATATTTCCCTCTAATTACAGGACATTGGGTTAGAACTAGCAGTTTACACATTGCAAGTGAATTTATGCAGTACTTTTTATCCCCTACTTAATATATCAAGTCAAACTTTTATTACCCTATATCACTTTCCAGAGATTTTGTAAATTGAGATTTGGTAAAGTTGCCATCATTATATATAACTTATAAATCAGATGAGAAGGCCCATGATACAACTTACTCAAATTATTTTTTAATAAAGATACTGCTTGAGTAAGAATAATTATTATAATATGACAGCTAGTATATGGACATGAACTGATATAAAAATCCTTTGTCTTATTAATAGGTGCTCGGGGATAAAAGTGTACCTTTACAGTTTTTAAAGTTGCAGGCTATTAGGATGAAGGCTGAGGTTTTGCTGTGCTGAGAACTGCACTGTATTGTACTTACAAGCATTTTAAGATAACCAACTAGAGTCAGGGAAACAGAAAGCAGAAGCACATGGTTTCTGTCCACAGGACTCTAGTTTGATATTTTGTGTTATACGACACTGCTAAAGTGTGGACCTATTGGTTCACAGTGGCCTGGTCAGTGCTGAGTCCATGGGTCCCGTATTGAGTCATCAGGACTGCTTGCCATTATACTCCTGATCACCGCTTTGGAGGTCCCCCTCCATAAAAGATAAATGACCCATAATACCATTGTGTTACTAATGTAGATGCTTAGAAAGATTGGAATGGGGTGGGAAAGGTAATGGTGAAGAGAGAAAAGAACTGGAGTTGGGAAGTGAGTAAGGATGATAGTAAGATACGAATACTTTAGAAACCAATGAGTTATGAATTCATTTAACAGAAAATGTACTATAACTATTTTGATTCTTCAGAGAATAGGAAGAAAGTGTAACAACCAAATGATAGTAAAAACTACTAAGCATGAACATTCAGACTATGTGCAACAGAGATATTGTTTTCAAATGCTAAATATATTAAATTATATTAAGTGCCACCAGACAATTATATTAAGTGTCTCTAAAGTGTCATCTTTAGAGAAAATATTTTAGTGACTGAAAAATGAATTATATCTAACAGAGTTTTATTTTTTGTTTTGTGCAAATTTAGGAACTATTAAATAATTACATTGCATTATATTTTAGTTGGAGACTCGATTCCTCTTTGGGAGACCCGAATAGCATTCTCATCCTGCTTTTATAGGGCCCAGGTCTCTGAGGCGTATGTTAATGCAGGGAGAACAGTGGAGTTGAGGAGAAGTGCCTAGAACTGGAGGTTCTTTGTCTTTTTTTAGCTATTTCTTTGATGCCTTTGAAGGCATTCCATGCTGTTCCCTTTCCTCCTGCGCAACTCAGGTTTTAGGTCATTCATCATGTTGACTTCTCTACCAAAGTACACAAAACTGGTGCATTCAGAGATGTTTGTTCCATTGAGAGTGAATGGGGCCTCTGGAACTAGTTCATTTTTCATGAACATAGTTTTGCTGAGATTCAGCTATAGACCTATCTTTCCACATTCTCAGTCAAAGTCAGCCAGCATTTGTGCTGCATGGCTAATGTTTGGTGTTATTAGAACGATGTCATCAGCGAAGCGGAGGTGGCGTGAAGTTGCCTACCGCCTATCTTCACTCCCATTCCTTCCCATTCTAATTGTTGCATGATGTTCTTGAGGGTGGTGTTGAAGAGTTTTGGTGAAATGGTATCACCCTGCTGAACTCCTCTTTTGACATCGATGATCACTTTTTGTAGAATTGTGAGATCCTGGTGGTGAATCCGTAATACAGCTCACCCGAAGGATCTTGATGTATTGGGTTTGAACACCCTGTTTGGCTAGGGCTTCGATGACTGCTTCAGTCTCCACAGAATCAAAGGCTTTCTTTAAATCAATGAAAGTGAGACGGAGTGGCATCTTGAACTCCCTACAAACTTCAATGAGCTTGGTTACCGTGTGGATATGGTGGATTGTACTGAATCCTTTCTGGAAGCCAGCTTGCTCTCATTGTTGCCCTTCATCTAATGTTCTGCCAATCCTGTTCAGGATGAATCGAGTGAACAGCTTGTAGATGACAGACAACAGGCAGATGGGGCGATCATTTCCAATGTCATGGATGTCTCCCTTCTTGACTAGTAGAACTGTCCTGCTGGTTTTCCAATGGGAAGGCAGTTTGCATTCAGACACGTAGCATGTGAAGAGCCCAGTCAGTGTATTGGCGAGTACCGAAGGCAGATTCTTCAGGTGTTTGGGTCTGACTTTGTCTGGGCCTGGTGCTGTTCCCTTCTTTGGGGGTTTCCCCAAAGAGGATTCTAAATAGCTATGCTTGGAATATCATGCCTCACTCAAGTGAAAGAAGGAATCCAGAACTACGACCTCCAGCTGTTCCAGAGACAGGGTCCAGAGAACAGCTCCGTCGCTGTTCCAGAGATAACTTTCAGTCTAGTTCTGCTAGACGGAAAGCATAACTTGTTTGCCAAGTCATAGAAAATCAGATGGGCTGGACATGCAATGCGATTTGGAGATGGCAGCTGGACTAGAGCCATTACCGACTGGATCCCACGGGATGTCGGGTCAAATGGAAATGTTACTGGTGCCTGCTTGAGCAAATTGATGAATAATGGGATGTCAAGTGATCAAGTGATATTTTAGTTACATGATGAATCAGGACTGACTAGTAAATACTTAATAAATAAATATTTTTAGGGATATTAAATATTTACTAACAGAACTTGATTAGAATTTATTCTAGTGATAAAGTATACAATATTTTCTGTGTATCTTCATGATATGCATTTTGCAGACTCATAATAAGTAAATATTGTTGATGACCCAAGCAATAGTATAGCAGGTAAAGAGTTTGCCTTGTACATGACTAATTCAATCCCAAGCATCACATATGTTCCCATGAACTCAACCAGGTGTGATCCCTGGCTCAGTAAACTCTGAGCACCATTGGGTGTGGCCCCCAAACCAAACCATACAAACAAACAAATAAAGAAAAATACCTTTGAGGGTAAGTCAGATGCTCCATGCCAGCAACCCCGGAAGAGAGACACTCCAGACTCAACCACTACAGACCCACAAATGCACCACTCGGCATAATTTCTGTCTAGCTATACTAGAGACGGAAAGCATAACTTTCCGTCTTCCCCATCAAAGTTCAAAGATTCCTCATATTCTCCTTTTATGGTTAAATGCCCCTTACCATTGTGTGTCCTTAGCCACTGAGAACCACTAATCTGTTCTCTATCTCTTTAAGTGTTGCTTTATTTAATTGCATTTTAAGAATTCATCATTTTAAAAACTTTCTCCAGAGATTATTGGAAAAATAATAGCTTCTGAAAATCCAGATTATTCTTTGCTTTCTTAGGTTTTTTTTTTTTCTCTTTTGGCTGTTTTCAAGATTTTGCTCCTTATTAGGGATTTAAGCAATTTTATTATGACATCCTTTGGCATTGTTTTTGTTTTATTTTGTTTTGGGCCACACCTGGTGATACCCAGGGATTTCTCCTGGCTCTGCACTCAGGAATCACTCCTGGAAGTGTATAGGGATTTGGGGGAACAAACCTGGCCATATTTTCTCTGGCCATCTTTTGACATAGTTTTTTGTCATATAGTAATTACTTGTGGGCTTATAATATTTTTAGCAAATTACAAAAAAATCATCAGCAATTATATCTTCAACATTTTTTCTGTCTCCCCTCTCATCATATACATAGTACATCTCTTAAATTGTTCATACTTTATTTCACGATCACGATCACGATCTTCCCGTTAATCATCTATTTGCTAGAGCGGGCACCAGTAAGTATCTCCATATGTCCTGTCTCATGCCAGTAGAGCAAAGGGCATCGGCTTGCTACAGGAACATAAAGAGCCTCAAACCATTATATTAGGTCATGGGAATGACCTAATATAATAGTTACTGGCATTTGGCATGTCAAATACAACATGAGCAGCTTGCTAGGCTTGCCGTTACTTTTATTTATTTTGTAGCCTCCCAAGAATGCTCCTGAGACTCAGGGGAGCTCCTGGCAGTTTTTGGCCAAATGTTTGAGTAGATGATGGAATGCAACTTAGGTCCAGCAGTGTTGGGGGCCTCCAGAGCTACATCCAGTTGACCTTGGGGCCCATATTGTGGCCAGAATTGAACTTGGGACTTCGTGCATGTAAGCTATGAAATTCACTCCTCTAGAGCTGAAACTAATGGGCTTGACCTCTTTAGTACCTGCTTAATTTTTAAATTTCTTTTTTTCTAGTTTTGTATTTGATTTTCAATTTTTTATTGCCATGCCTTCAAGTTCAACAATCTTTACTTTTTATTATGTTCTAATTCCACACCGAATATTCATCTTAGACACTAGGTATTTCATGTTTATAGCTCTTATATGGGTCAGTAAATATGTTTCTCTATTTAACACACTCATACAGTTCAGGTTCAAATATATGGAGTGGTTAGATATGGAGCAGTCAGACTAGCTGCACTAGGGTTAATCCTATTGTAGTTTCTAAATTTATTGCAACTAATAAGGCATTTTGTAAGGCTTCCTTGCATACCATTTAAATTTTACATTGAATGACATGTGATTTTTCATTGGTAGATGCATTTTTATTGATTCTATGGTTTACAATACTTTTTTAGGTTTTTCTCAAAATAAAGTTTAACAGTTTATTTGGGTTCTCTCTTTTCCCTGTACTTAGAAGTCTTGCCAATGGTTTGTCAATCTTGTTTATTTTTTTTTTTTTTAAAAACAGCTCTTGGTTTCATTAATCTTTGGGATTGGTTTTTTGGTTTCCAACTCATTTATTTCCTCTCTAAATTTTATTATTTCCTTTTTCCTGCCTGGGTTGGGCTCCTTTTGTTGGTCTTTTTCCTAATGTCTTCAGCTGTGTAGTCAGGTTATTTATGTGGGCCCCTTTCTTGTTTCCTGATGAATGCTTGCAGAGCTATAAACTTCCCTCTTAATACGGCTTTTGCCATGTCCCACAAGTTCTTATAGTTGGTGTCTTTATTTTCATTTGTTTCCAGAAATCTTTGGATTCCCTGTTTGATTTCTTCTATGACCCATTTGTTGTTCAAGAGTGAGCTGTTCAGTTTCCAGGTGTTAGGTTTGACTCCCTGTTTCTGGCACATATTCAAAAGAGCAAGAACAACAAGTGCTGGCGTGGATGTGGGGAAAAGGGGACACTCATCCATTGTTGGTGGGAATGCCGGCTGGTACAGCCTTTCTGGAAAAACAATATGGAGATTCCCCCCAAAGACTAGAAATTGAACTCCCATTTGACCCAGCCATACCACTCCTGGGAATCTACTCTGGGAAACCAAAATTACGCAGCGGAAACACCATCCCTACTTTTATGTTCATAGCAGAATTATTCACAATAGCCAGAATCTGGAAGCAACCAGAGTGCCTGAGAATCAATGACTGGATAAAGAAGCTTTGGTACATCTACACAATGGAATACTACGCTGCTGTTAGGAAAAATGAAGTTATACAATTTGCCTATAAATGGATGGACATGGAGAAGATTATGTTGAGCAAAATTAGCCAGAAGGAGAGAGACAGATACAGAATGACTGCATTTATTTGCATAACATAAATATATATGTACATATTAAGATACCAATATCCAAGGTCAAGTGAAACATATATCAGGAGTTCTTGTCAAAGGTGGAAATTATCACAAACGTGTGGGAGTCAGAGGCTAGGTAAGACAGAAAATGGAACAGTGTGCTAACAATTGTCGAGGGTACTAATGCCAACCTAGAACTGAGCATTAAATAGAGGCAAAAGGATACATATGACAACACTTTAATGTATATTCTGCAATCCATAGTCTGGAGGGGAAGGAAAAGAGAAAGAGAGAGAAAGGAAAAGAAATAAAGAACCTGCCATGGAGGAGGGCTTGGGGAGGGGGAGGGAACCGGGACGTTGGTGGTAGGAGATGGGTACTGGTGGTGGGATGGGTGCTGGAACACTGTATGACCAAAACCCAAATATGAACTTTTTTAATTGTATATCTTTGTAATTGTAAAAATAAAAAATTAAAAAAATGAAATAAAGTTTAACAGCACCAGCTTCTTCAGTGCTTATCAAAATAAAATTCAGTGTTTATTAAAATACTAAAAGAACAAGTAGAGGTTCCCATATTTGATGATGAAGTAGATCTGTGCAGGCTGAGGGAGTAAAGCATGAGTAGTTGGTACTCCAAGGGCCTATGGCTCTGGGGTGACCAGCCCTGCCCGCCCACCCACACTCTTGTTGGGGAGACTCAGTCAGCCCAGAGTGAGCATGGAGTTGACTGGACTCTGCAGCCATGCTGACCCAAAAGAAGGCCTGGGTCCCTGAGAGAGGCCCAAGAGCAGCAGCCACAGACCCCTAGCCCATCTCCTGGGTGGCCATTTAAACACAAATACAAGCAAAAATACTGTGGACATGGGATGACCCGAGAGCAAACCCTTAGGGTGACGGTCCGTGCAGAAGAGAGTGTCTCACATTCCTGGCAGGAAACACTCAGGCCTTTATGCAGAACATGCACTAGACACATTTCTCCTTTCTGTGTTCAAGTGTTCTCCTTATCTTGCATTTTAATTTTTTATTTAAAAAATCATGCTGAATTAAAAAAAGGGAACATCAGAATGGATCTCAACACAGATCTGAAGCCCAACAGAGATGTGCGAACCTGCACAGCAACTCCTAGGGCTGCTTGTGTCTAAACTCCCTTCTCAGTGTGTTGATTCTCTTTTCACAATAAAAAGAAAGCTGAGTAGTATTCTATATAGTACCAGAAACTGTCTCGCTGGAAACAAAACTATTGACATTTAAAAAAATGACTGCAGGCTGCCCTGCACAGTCACAGCACTGTGAAGTGCACTGTGACCAACCATGAAGACAGCTTGTGGCCCCCCACAGCAACCACGGGGGCACCAGAGAGGAAATCAACAAGGGCAGGTGTGGGGGAAGGGAAAGGGAGGAGTACAGGGACAGAAGGGAGGAGTTCTGGGGAGGTAAAGGAGGAGTGCTTGGAGGGAAGGGAGGAACAATAGGGAGGGAAGAGAGGAGTGCTGGGGAGGGAGGGAGGAGTGCTGAGGAGTAAAAAGGAGGGCGCTGGAGAGGGAAGGGAGAAGTCTGGAGAGGGAAGAGGGGAGTGCTGGGGATGAAAGGGAGAAGTATTGGAGGAGGGAAGGGAGGAATCCAGGCAAGGTAAGGGAGGAGTGCTGGGGAGGGAATGGAGGAGTGCTGGGGAGAGAAGGAAAGAGTACTGGGGGAGAAAGGAGTGCTTTCTTTGGGAGTGCTACTCCCAAAGAGGAATCGAAAAGAGCTATCCTTGGAATATCAAGCCTCACTCAAGTGAGAGAAGAAATCCAGAGTTCTGACCTGCATTGACGATCCAGAGTCAGGGACACTGTTCATTTGCAAAAGGTATCGAAAATCAGATGGGCTGGGCATGTAATGTGATTTGGAGACGCCCGTTGGACTAGAGCTGTTACTGACTGGATACCACGGATCTTCAAAAGATCACATGGCTGCCCATCTATAAGATGGTCAGATTTCTTCATAAAGACATGGGACAAAAAGGTTCGAGGCTCTTCGTATTCCTGAAGCAAGCAGATGCCATTGGGCTACACTGGCACACAATAGGGTCAAATGGAGATGTTACTGGCACCTGCTCGAGCAAATCGATGAATAATGGGATGTCAAGTGATCTACCAAAACCCACAACAAGGATCATTCTCAATGGGGAAAAAATTGAAAGCCTTCCCCTTAAGATCAGGGACAAGACAAGTTTGTCCACTCTCACCTCTTTTATTCAATATAGTATAGGAAGTAGTTGCCATAGCAATCAGAGAAGAAAAAGATATTAAGGGCATCCAGATAGGCAAGGAAGAAGTCAAGCTATCATTATTTGCAGATGACATGACATTATACCTAGAGAAGCCTAAACTCTCAGCCCCAAAACACCTAGAAACAATAGATACATGTAGTAGAGCGGCAGGGTACAAAATCAATACCCAAAAGTTGGTGACATTTTTATATCCGAATAACGAAAGAGAAGAAAGGGATATTAAGAAAACGATTCTATTCACACTGTGTCACAGAAAATCAAATACCTAGGAATCAGCTTAACCAAGTGTGTAAAGGGCCTGTATAAAGAAAACTAAAAGACACTGTTCCAAGAAATAAAAGAGGACATGAGGAAATGGAAATACATTCCCTGCTCATGGATGGGGGAATTAACATTTTCAAAATGGTAATACTCCCTAGAGCTTTGTACAGATTCAGTGCAGTCCTTATAAGGATAACTTGATCACTTGATCACTTGAATCACGTTAATCTTCGATTTGCTCAAGCGGGTGCCAGTAACATTTCCATTGGACCCTATTACGTGCCATTGTAGCCCAATGCCATCTGGTTGATTCAGGAATATGAAGAGCCTCAAACCATTCCTTCAGGGTCTTAACAAGGGGAGTCTGACCACCTTGTAGGTGGGCGGCAGGTGATCTTTTGACATCCCGTGGGACCCAGTCAGTAACAGCTCTAGTCCAGCAGTCATCTCTAAATCACATTACATGTCCAGCGGCATCTTGTACTCCCTACAAATCTCAATGAGCTTGGTTACCATGTGGATATGGTCGATTGTGCTGAATCCTTTCTGGAAGCCAGCTTGCTCTCATGGTTGTCCTTCATCTAGTGTTCTGCCAATCCTGTTCAGGATGACTTGAGTGAACAGCTTGTAGATGACAGACAACAGGCAGATGGGGCGATAGTTGCCAATGTTGTGAATGTCTCCTTTCTTTAACAGTAGAACTGTCCTGCTGGTTTTCCATTGGGAGGGCACCTTGCATTCAAACAGGTAGTGTGTGAAGAGCCGAGCTAGTGTAGTGATGAGTACTGAAGGCAGATTATTCAGGTGGTTGGGTCTGACTTTGTCTGGACCTGGTGCTGTTCCCTTCTTTACCAACAAAATGGCATGTCGGATTTCAGAAGGGAGAATGTTGAGAATGACATATCCGTCCTGTGGAATTTGGTTTGTGAGCAGGTGGATGTGGCAATCAAAGAGATCTGAGTAGAAGTCATGGAAATCTTCTCCATTGCCTTTTTTGGAAGATGTGATAGATCTATCAGGGCTTCTGAGGGCAGTCATCTTGGTCTTATAGTTGGCGAAGGACAGGCAGGTGGTGCGAATGCTTTTCCCAGCTTCTGCTGCATCTTCTAGTATTTCTGCTCTTCTGTCTTTGAAGTTTTCTTTTTATCTCTTCTCTGCACTGTTTAGCAAGCTTGGATGTTAGCATTTGGTCTCCTGAAGCTCGCACCTTGCCATGTTGGCGAATCAGCTCAAGAGTTTCTGAAGACAGGCATCCTTTTGTGTCTTTCTCTCTCTCAGCATTCTTTGTACGATCATGGAGGTGCTGAACCAATCGGTTGTATTCTTCATCAATGTCATCAATGATGGTATCTTCCCATGTTGCTGCAATGGTGCCTAAGAGCTCCCAGTTGGTGGTCGTTCTGGGGGTTCTCTTCTTAAACTTTGCAGTTCTTTTCTCCCCATTGCGTGAAGTAGAATTTTGCACGAATGACATGGTGATCTGATCCTGTTTGGGATTTGGGGACGACAGCAACAAAGGTCAGACAAAACCATAGATTAAAGACGATGTGGTCAATTTCATTGTGGAACTGTCCACCAGGAGATTCCCATGTCCAAAGTTTCGCTTCAGCCTTCTGGAACTGTGAGTTCCCATGAATGGTCTTGGTGGACATGATGAACTCAGTCTCTCACCCTGTTCATTCCATTCTATGGGTCCCTATGTGGAGTTTTTCAGCCGATCTTCTCGGTCCTATCTTGGCATTAAAGTCACTGACTATGATCTTGTAGAAGGTGTGATCATTTTTATAGAACTCCTCCAGTTCCATGTAGAATTTCTCAATTTCATCTTCCTTGTATGTGGATGTTGGTGCGTAGACAATGAAGATAGAAATTGCTGGCAGTGGGCCACATCTCTTCAAGTGTAATCGTCCAATCCAGTTTGTTAGGCTTGATCACTTGATCACTTGATCACTTGATCACTTGAATCCCGTTATTTGATTTGCTCGAGCGGACGCCAGTAACATTTCCATTGGACCCCATCATGTGCCATTGTGGCCCAATGGCATCTGGTTGATTCAGGAATATGAAGAGCCTCAAACCCTCAAACTGTTCCTTCAGGGTCTTGACAAGGAAGTCTGATCATCTTGTAGGTGAGCGGCCACGTGATCTTTTGACATCCCGTGGGATCCAGTCAGTAATGGCTCTAGTCCAGCGGTTGTCTCCAAATCGCATTACATGTCCAGCCCATCTGATTTTCGATGCCTTGACAAAGGAGACAGCGTCCCTGATTCTGGAATAGCGAAGGAGGTCAGAACTCCGGATTCCTTCTCTCTTGGGTGAGGCATGATATTCCAAGCACAGCTCTTTCGATTCCTCTCTGGGGAGACCCGAATAGCATTCTCATCCTGCTTTCATAGGGCCCAGGTCTCTGAGGCATATGTTATTGCAGGGAGAATGGTGGAGTCGAAAAGATGTGCCTGGAGCTGGAGGTTCTTTGTCATTTTAGCTATTTATTCTATGCCTTTGAAGGCATTCCATGCTGCTCTCTTCCTCCTGCGCAGCTTAGGTTTTAGGTCATTCATCATGTTGACTTTTCAACCCTAGGTATTCATTTGTTAGGCATTCAAATGAATCAATGTTGATTGCCATGTTTGTGTTGACAAGGACACAAACGCCACCGATGCCTCTTTCATAGCATGTTCCAAGGAAAAATTCTTCTCCAGGTTCAAATACAGCGTGATGCGACTGATGCCTCCTCTTCTCAGTCAGACCAATGATGTCGTACTTGATCTTTTGAACTTGCACCATCAGATCCTTGATATATGCTTCTGATGCCATGCTACGTGCATTAAAAGTACAGACAGTCATTTTAGTCCTTCTTCGTTTTGGCAGCCTGGGATGGCCGTGAAATATTATCAGGCACTGCTTGTTTGCCTTTTTTTTTTCTTTTTTGGGTCACACCCTGCAACGTTCAGGGGTTACTCCTGGCTCTGCACTCAGGAATTACTCCTGGCATTGCTCAGAGGATCATGTGGGATGCCGGGAGATCAAACCCAGGTGGGCGCAGGCCGGCTGTGTGCAAGGCAAACGCCCTACCTGCTGGCCTATATCTCCGGCCCCTTGTTCGCCTTTCTTACTGCTGCCGCATTAAGGGCTCTTTCAGGGTCAGGAAAATAAACATTTTTGTTACTGGTTTTGGCATATCGAACAAACATGGGACAGCTTGCCAGGCTCTGCCAAGCCTGGCAAGCTACCCGTGTCATATTTGATATGCCAAATGCCAGTAATAATTATAGATCTCATTTCCATGACCTGGTGGAATTGTTTGAGGCTCTTTATGTTCTTGGAGTGAGCTACATGCCCTTGGGCTACACAGGCATGTGACAGGATGTATGGAGATGTTACTGGTGCCCCCTCAAGCAAATCGATGAAAAACGGAAGATTTTTTAATTTTTTAAAGAAAATTTAAAAATTTTCTTTAAAAATGAATTAAAGATCTCAATACCAGACCAGAATGAATAAAGTACATTGAAGAAAATATAGGACAAACTTTCTACGACATTGAAGCTAAAGGCACCTTCAAAGATGAAACACCACTAGTGAAGCAATTAGAAGCAAAGATAAACATATGGAACTACATGAAACTAAAAGCTTCTGCATAGTGACCAAGATACAGACAGTCCACAGAATGGGAAAAAATATTTACCCAATACCAATATGATAAGGGGTCAATATCCAGGATATATCAGGCACTGGTAGAACTTTGTAAGAAGTAAACAACCAACCCCATAAAAAATGTGGAGAAGAAATGAACAGAAACTTAGACAAAGAAGAAATTCAAATGACCAAAAGGTATATGAAAAACTGTTCATTATCACTAATAATCAGAAAGATGTAAATCAAAACAGTAATGAGGTATCATCTCACATCACAGAAACTGGCACATACCTAAAAAGAGCAAGGACAACATAAATAGATATATATCTATATATGTACATATATATGTATCTATATATGTACATATGTATCTATATATGTATATATAGATATATATCTATATATGTACACATATCTATATATCTATATATGTACAGTACGAAAGCAATATCCAAGGTCAAGCAAAACTTAGATCAGGAGGTCTTGTCAAAGTGGAATCTACCACAAATGTGGGAGTCATAGGTTAGGTAAGGCGGAGAAGGGAACAGTGTGCTAATAATCATCACTTGATCACTTGATAATACCAGCCTAGTACTGAGCATTGAATACAGGCAAAAAGATACACATGATAACCTCTAAATGCATGTATTGTAATTTACAGTGTGTAAGACAAGGAAGAGAGAAAGAGAGAGAGAAAGAGATAAAAGAGATAAATGACCTGCCATAGAGGCAGTCTAGGGTAGGTGGGAGGGAATTGAGGACATGGTGGTGGGAAATGGGCACTGGTGGAGGGATGGATGCTCTTAGACTGAAATCTAAACATGAACTTATTTGTAATTTTATATCTCACAGTGGTATAATAAAATATAAAAATAAAATAATGAGATGCATTTCTTAGATAAAATATTTTCCCCAGTGCCTTCTGTGCATCATATATATATGTATATGTATATATATATATATATATATATGTATTTTTTTTAAAGATCTTCTTCCAGTTAGTAGGCAGTCTTTTTGTTCTGCTAATGTTATTTTGCTGTGAAGCTTATTTATTTGTTTTGTATCATACTAGGAGATGCTCAGGGTCCATTCCTGGCTCTGTGCTCAGGTCTGACCCCTGGCTGTGCTTAGGGAGCCTGTGTGGTGCCAAGGACTGGACCAGAGTCTTCTGCAATCACGGCAGAGCCTTATCCTTGTATCTTTCTCTGGTCCTGAAGAAGCTTTTTGTTTGTTTTTGATTTGGGGGCCATCCCCAGCCATGCTGAGGGCTCTCTTAAGTCTTCATGGGACTTGGGACCATATGAGGTTGTGCATCATATTTGATCGGCATAGAGCCAATTCTAAGACTGAACTATTTTCTTTAGTCCTTTTTGTTGTTGTTGCTATTCTATTCCCAGGTCAAATATGCTCTAAGTAAGTAATATAGCTAATATCTAGGCGCCAAGTGAATTTAATTTATTATTCTTCCAGAAAATAAAATAATGAGATGCTAATCTAAGATTTAAAAATTAAATTCAATAAAAATTGAACTATAGTTATATACAGACTTCTCTGATTTTCCCATAGGATGTTTTAATACGGTTTCTTTGATTTTTTGGTTCTTACATATTGCTTAAGTATCTCCTGTCTACATCTTTCATGTCTTCCTCCCTCCCTTGTCTTGTTTCCTCCCTCCTTTCTCCCTCTCTCCTCCCTCTCTCTTTCCTTATTACATTTCCTTCCTTCCTTCCTACCTTCCTTCCTTCTTCCACATCCAGAAGTGCTCATGACTTACTCCTGCTTCTGCACTCAGGGATCACTCCTGGCAGACTCTTGGGCCAATTGTGCTCCAGGGACTGAAACCAGGTCAGCTGTGTGAAAAGTAAATGCTCTACCTGCTGTACTGTTACTTAGTGCCTCCATCTCTTTTTTGCTTGTTCACCACTTCACTTCACTTCACTTCACTTCACTTCACTTCAATCACTTGTCTTCCCATTTTTCATCGATTTGCTTGAGGGGGCACCAGTAACATCTCCATAATCCTGTCACATGCATATAGCTCTCTCCAGGAACATAAAGAGCCTCAAACCATTCCATTAGGTCATGGGAATGAGGTCTATAATTATTACTGGTATTTGGCATATCAAATATGACACGGGTAGCTTGCCAGGCTCTGCCGTGTGGGTGGGATACTCTTGTAGTTGCCTTTTATCTCTGAGCCAGGCTTGTGATCAGCTTTTCTGCCGGGAATGAGCTGGGGAGTCCAGATGTGGAAAATGGCAGCCCTCATGGTGTGGGGGTTCCTCTGGCTTCTTGCGATGCTCTGCTGGGATGGCAGGCCAGGGCCAGAAACTGCCTTCCCTCCCGGGTGCCTCGTGATTAGCTGGGCACAAGGAGAGCCAGTAGCAGCTCTGCCCTGTGTATGTGAGTCTCTGCTTGTACACTTGGTTGAAGGAATTACTTTATTTGCTCCTTAGAATTTTTTAGAAGTCTGGGTTTCGCTCATTACTTATCTGTGATATTAATTAGCACTTTCATCTGTCCCCTGCTTGGAGTACACGGGTAGTTGGATCTAGAAATCTGATCAGTTTCAGGTTTTACGCCTTTATAGGCAATCTGTGTGTTCACATAAGGACACACACAAGAGACCCTGGTCTCTGTCACGGATATTGGTAGTCAATAATCATCATTACATAAATGCCTTAAAACATTGATCTTTATGCAGCTTGTCAAAGGTGGAAATTATCACAAACGTGGGAGTCAGAGTTTAGGTAAGACAGAAAATGGAACAGGGTGCTAATAATAGTCGAGGGTACTAATGCCAACCTAGAACTGAGCATTAAATAGAGGCAAAAGGATACACATGACAACCTTTTAATGTATGTTCTGTAATCCATAGTCTGGAAGGGAAGGAAAAGAGAGAGAGAAAGGGAAAGAAATAAAGAACCTGCCATGGAGCAGGGCTGGGGAAGGGGGAGGGAACCGGGGATGTTGGTGGTGGGAGATGGGCACTGGTGGAGGGACGGGTGCTGAAACACTGTATGACCAAAACCCAAACATGAACTTTTTAATTGTATATCTTTTTATTTGTATATCTCACGGTGGTATAATAAAATACTTAAAAAAAAAAGAAAAAAAAAGAACCTGCCATTTAGGCAGGACGTGGGAGGGGGAGGGAATTGGGGACATGGGTGGTGGTTGAGGGGCACTGGTGGAGGGCGGGGTGCTGGAACACTGTGTGACCGAAACCCCAAGCGTGAACAACGTTGTAATTGTATATCTCACGGTGGTATAATAAAATGTTAAAATAAATAAATAAATAAATTTTAAAAAAAACATTGATCTTTATAAAATAATGTCTTAAAATGTTTCATTAAATATTTTTAGCTTTGCTACTGTTCTAAAGACAAACTCTTCACATCAACTGCTCTCTCATTATCTTGCTGTACATTATCAGTTATTAGAGTAAAAGCAATATAAATTTACTAATTTTTGCTTAATTGGGTAGTAGCCTGGATTCTTCAATCAATTATTTTAAAATTCTTATTATTTATTGGTTTTTAGACCACACTAACAAGACTCAGGAATTACTCCTGGGTCTGTGTTAAGGACCATTCCTGGTGGTGTTTGGGGGCACTATGTGGGGTGCTGGGGAACAACTTGGGTTAGCGACATGTAAGAGAAGTGCCTTACTTTGTTTGCCTTGCATGCGGCCAGTGCAGATGCCTGATATGATTGCTGGCACCACATATGTCCCTGGTTCAGCCTGGAGGGCCCTAGTACTGCTCGTGAGGACTGCAGCATAGCATCTTTGGGCCTTTGTACTGAGCCACCAGTTGACCAATAATCAGTGGTGGGGCCCTTAGAAATGAAGAAACATAAAGTAAACAAAGGTTCTGATAAACTCAAGGATAAAACACATTAGAACAGTTGTTACAACCTTGAGCACAACTCAGAGTAGCACCCAAGTCACAATCTGGTGTGCCCTTTCCCTCTCAAAAATGGAAGTAATTGGAACACAGAGCGCTCAGTCTGTTGAGCACCTGCTAGGCATGCTGGATGCTTGGGTTCCATTGCTGGAACAGCATTGTCCAATGAGCACTCCTAGGACAAGCGCAATTATATAGGTGCTATCCTGAGCACCTCTGGATGTGGCCCAGAACCCCCCACCCTAAAGTTGCCTCAATAATTTGCCTTTCTTTTCTTTTGATATTGTTAATGCCAGGTTGAGGCTTAGAGGGCCAGGTCGCTTTAAATCTCAGCCCCTGAAACAGGTAGCCAATCAGGTCACAGAAGGGTCTGGCTGGGGATGGGATTTGACTATACACACAGGCTCCTAGTGCAAGCCCGTAGAGAGTGGGCTGGGAGAGAGAGGTTGTAGGCTGGCTCTACTCGGTCTTTCCGCAGCCCCCAAGAAGCGGGCTCTCCTCCATTCTCTCGGAGCTTGAACTTCCTAGAACCCACCGCTCTCTCTCCACGGGATCGTCAGGTCAGGTAAGACTGCTTGTGCCAGCTCAGGCCTCCGTACAGGCGGACACCTTAGGGCCAGACAGAGGCAGAATACAGGCTGGGCTCGGACCCTAGACAACTCAGGTGCAGTCTAGGCTTGGACTCCCAGGAAGGGATAAAGAGCAAAACCCAGGATTTTCACCCCCACACACACGGCTAAGGCCAGAGAGTAGGAAACGTGGAACTATGAAACAGGAAGTGTTGGGCGTAGCTGGGAGGCCCAGCAATGGTGTGGAGCACAGGAATCTGGCCCACATCTCTGGGAAGAATGTGAGAGAGAGAGCAGCACAGGGACAAGACCAGAGATACATTCATGGGAGGTGAGTAGAAACGTAGGGGGAGACGACAGAGAAGTTGTACACTGGACCAGTCAGTGTTAGGGACAGGACCAGGAATTCTTTCATGGGTAGCAGAGAGGTTTAGATATATGGGGAGAAACCTGGAACCATCTGTGCAATAACTCCTTTCTTCTAAGTTTTGTGTGCAATTCTCAAGAGCCCACAAACGCAGGAAAATCCACTTTTCTGTTAACAATATGAAAAATTAAAGCTATATAATTGCACAATAGAAACTAAAATAAATGTTTTTCTTTTGTGAGGAGGTAATTTGTGCATAACATGTAGTCTGGAAAATTCTTCCATTGGAAGTCAATAATCTACACAAATTATAGCAGAATATCCAGATGGACAAATGTGTGTCTTGTTGCTTATTACTTTAGATCTTTAACTAGTTTTTTTTGTGGTGGCACATTACTGATATCACTGTATCACTGTCTTCCCGTTCATCATCGATTTGCTCGAGCGGGCCCCAGTATCCAGCCCGGCTCATCGAGTTCCACCCTGCAGCAGTCTTTTTTTAAATCCGGCTCAGGTATGCCGGGCCAGAGACTCACAGACACGGGCAGAGCTGCTATTTGCTCTCCCTGTGCCCAGCAGCTCACAAGGCGCCCAGGAGGGATGGTGGGTTCTAGCCCTGGCCTGCCACCCCAGCAGAGCCTCGCAACAAGCCAGATGACCCCCTCACTCCATGAGGGCCTCCATTTTCCACATCCAAACTTCTTTCTCATCAGAACTCCACCTAGCAGATCATCCTATCACAGCCCGGCTGGCGCTGCAAGTGGCGCGTGGTTCATCAATAATTGCTGGACTTAGAGATGCCTACAAGAGTATGCTACCTGCACGGCAGAGCCTGGCAAGCTACCCGTGTTGTATTTGATATGCCAAATACCAGTAACAATTATAGACCTCATTCCGAATGGATTGAGGCTCTTTATGTTCCTGGAGCAAGCAGATGCCCTTGGGCTCTACTAGCATGAGACAGGACATATGGAGATGTTACTGGGGCCCGCTCAACCTTTCAATAATAAAACATTATTACTGAAAAAATACATGTGTAAGTAGAAAGTAGTAAAAATAATTGTCTGTGAAATATTTCTAAAATAGTACAGAATAATATGCGATGCAACCAATACATGTATGATAACACGATCCCTTAAATCATCCCATGTGCAGAATTGAATTTGTGATTTATTTGATGTGGTTTATGTTGAACCATAAGACATATCTGAGTTATAAAATCATGCTAATTAGCCATGTATGGCTTGGTATGCCTTCTCAAATTCACTTATATTGTAAGATTGACAAGTTGAAAGTCCAGTCACCTAGTGAAAAGCTATTTTTTCGAATTAATTCCTGGTGCATTGTCCAGGACAGTCCTGGCTGTTCTCTCCAGGAAGCACTTCTCACATCCACATGGTCAGTTGCTATGTTAGATAATAACATCATCAGTATAGCAATTATGAATGCAGATTATTTCCATTAGTGCATGGGAACTTTTACATTTACTTAGACACTTTTTCTTTCAGCTTTATTGGAGGATTAGTTCTTGTCTTTGGAATAATATTTATTAATCATAGTTGAGCACAGACTACTGTGCCCAGGTAGGAAAATGACACTAAATTCCCTCTCGGAAGCTCATGGATGACTGGGTCTATTCTACATAATCATGATCGTAACAAGCATCTGTTAGGTGTCACCGTCGCTGAGGGTCTGTACTGAGGTCTCGGCACATTACTGAATCATCCCAATCACATTGGGGAATCTGTTCGTGGACAAGATGTCAAATAATAAGATTCTGACTTCACTGGGGACTAGTTTATCCTCTTCAAACCTTAACATGTCTGTGCATCAATTTTTTGATCTTGAAAATCTTACAAAAATTTATGAACATTAAGTGAAATTTTATGTAAAAAGTAATTAGACTTATGAATTTTCTCTAATTTTTAGCTCTTGTGGGACTTTGAAGACAAAAAGTGACCAAAATATAAACCAAAAAGAATGTATTCCACTGTGTACTATGCTGAAACACTATATGACCAAAATCCAAACATGAACTTTTTAATTGTAAAAAAAAAATAAATAAATAAATAAAAGAAAAGACGAAATATTGTAGTTTGCTGTATGCAATGTGGGTAAAATAAATCAGAAGAAAAATAAAGTTCAAAGGGAAATTTGAAAGAAATAGAAACAAAAGAAGTGAAGGTGTGATATCTAATGATGATAAACTATTGGCTTGGATTACCAAACTGGGATTATTGAATTTGAGGGGGAGAATGCATGAGGAAGTTGAAGAAGAGGTGGAATAGACCTAATGGGGATCTTGGATACTTGGTAATGGTAGAAATGCATAACTTGGAAAATCAAACCCAAAAAGGGGGAGGTAAAACACACTGCTCAAAGTGATTTAATAGTGCACCATTACTTTGACTTAAAGGACCTTGCAATAATATCATTTTGTTGGCTTAACTTTGATGTCAGGTGGAAGCTGGGACATTTTTCTGTCTTCCTTTTGGCATTGCTATATTGTCCTGTGAGCTTCAGTTTTTGTAGCTTCTGAAATTGCAGCAGTTAGATAGGGAATTGAGATTGGTATTTGTAAGTGAGGTGACAAAAGATTTATAATATATGCTCTTTGGAATCCAAAGAAAGTCTTTATTTGGGTCAGCTGAGTAATTTTTATAGTACTGAATGCTGCTCTGTAATAGTCAGCAGAAGCAAGATCATTCCTTGGTGACAAATTAAACCTGAAATTGCTGTGGC
>JAJIBD010013919.1:0-77232 GCA_021461705.1 Cryptotis parvus
AAATTAAAATGCTGGTTTTTTTTCACTTCCATTAATTACTGCATTGTAATATTTAATTCATTTTCTGCATTAGCATCTGAACCAATTAAATAATACCAAAGAAGAACATTTTTTCTTCAATGCAGCAAACTGTAATAATGATATAACACAAAAGACATTATTCAAAATATTATTAATAATCACACAGCCTTTATGGGTAGTTAATAAGTTCCAGGAATAAATTAATTGCTTTATATACATTATCTTAGTTAATTTTCAAAAGCACACTCTGAGATAAGTACTATTGTTATCACCTTACGGAACACAAGATTAATACTAAAGAGGTCTTTAAAAGACCTAGACGTCCCTGAACTGTTGCTATATGAAATGACTGGTCAATTTATTTATGGATGCATTTTATTTTCATTCATAGTTCCCCAAGATCAAACCAATGGAAAAATTATTAAAAGCTAACAATTACATGACCCAGAAAATATATATAGATTCCATAATACGATCATTGGTCCTCAATTGAGACTAAGTGGGCAAAAACCAAGTTTATGGCATTAGTCTAAGCTTTCATAGAATATTTCTGGTGAGGAATGGAAATCACTTTAGATTTAGTATACTATATGAATGTGTTTTCAGTTACATAGATTCAAATATCAAAACTAAAAATAAAAGAATGCAGAGGATGTGTAAAACATTCTCAGCCAACTATTCCCTGACTGCTGACAGTAGGAATAAAAAAATAAAAAATATTCCTAGTGAAATAACTTTTTTCTTGTCAATAAAATATCTCTTAATCCTGTGCAAAGCAAAACAAAATCCCTCTTTATATTATGATGTAATTGATCCAACAAAGAGATATGTATTTGCACGTTTTCGTCTCAGGATTAACTGAACAAATTTCTCAATCTCTAAAGTGAAACAGGAAGTACATTACTGAGTTTAACAGCTTCTTCACAATCTATGTTGATTTAGCATTTGGAATTTTATTATACTGTGCTATTTCTGCCACTATTACCATGATATTAATTTTGGAAGAAACTGTCATATTCTATTTTCACCCAATAAATCACAATGAAATGATTAAATATCTTATACTTAGCAATTAACAAAAGACTTTGATCTTTTCCAAAATCATTCAGAAGCTGCCAGTATAATATTAATACACACTTGACTGCTTTCAAATGGGAAAATCCCACTAAAATAAAAGAGAGAGAGAAAAGAACTTACATTCTAAATTAAAATGAGAACTGAATTTCTGAAGATATGTGAACATTAATTTTTAAAAAGCTTTGACTTCTTTATCAGGTGGCATTATTGGAGTCAGTGGTCTGTAATAAAAAAGAAAGAGAGAAAACATTTGGGTGCTTTGGAATTAAAGAATTGCTTTTATAGGTGAAGCATGCTACATTCATTTACATTTATCTGCTAAATAGCTAGATAAAACTAACGTGAGCCATTCAGTAATCTCAACTACTTTGACTACTTCACAGATGTAAATGTAATATCACATTAAATAAATATGACCAATTATAGCATACCTATGTGCCTGATATAGTACAGGTGATGAAAACATTTTACTCATTTACTAGAGAAAGTTTAATTCTGAAAACCAACAATTGTATTGGAGAGCTTTGCTTGAAAATGCAGGAAACTGTGCCTAGCCTGCTTTACTCAGTTGTTCAGATTACAAAAAGCATAATATTTTGTGCCAACATAGTTGTAGGATTCAAATATTGGGAATATAGTGTCACTGCTATGACATTCAATTTAATTCTAAATTTATCTAGTTTAAAATGCTGGGTCTTTTATTTACTAGACATTTAACTATGAAAAAAAATTTTAATAATATTTAAATCTTAGTATCCTCTAGTGTTTTTAGAATAGTAAACATAAGACCAGAGTGTTAGTAAGGGGCACTTGCCTTACATGCAGCTGACCCAGGTTCAATCCCTGGTACCACATGTGTTCTAAGCACTACCAGGTATGATCTCTGAGTGCAAAGCAAAAAAGTAAGGCCTGTCCACCACCAGGCAGGGCAAATATAATCAAAACCCTTCTCTTCAAAAATCAACAGTAGACCTATTCTGTGGGTAACAGAGATGATGGGCAATTAAAATATTAGTATCACTTCACTTGCATCACTTGTCTTCCTGTTGTTCATCAATTTTCTTGAGCGGGTGCCAGTAACGTCGCCATTTGTTGGGAATGAGGTCCATTATTGTTACTGTTTTTGGCATATCAAATACATCACAGGTAGCTTGCCAGGCTCTGCAATGGCTCTGGGTTCATCCTAGGGGGCCAGTCTTTTTCTATGCCAAGACCATCAAGCATCCAGGGCCCACAGGGGAGAGCCCTGGGCGTAGACAAGCCTATTTCTGGCCTGCATCCTGCCAATCCAGCCAGGCACCGCAGCCCCACCTGCAACACATCTAGGGGCAGAAATTTTGGCTAGTCCAAAAGTAGTGAATGGTAGCAAGGTGAACCTAAATTCAACCTGCAGCAAAATACTAGTAAGATTAAAAATCTATAATTATATATGCATATCTATAAATTTATTAATATATCATCTATATGCATATACAAATGTAATATGAAGCATAGTCTAATTTAATGGGTGGAATTAAAAAACTGATAACCAGTAACATCAGTCTGTGATTATAACTGTGTGTAAGTATTGTCTCCACGCCTCTCATGAGACGCCCTGGAGGCATGGTGGGTTCTAACCCTGGCCTGCCACTCCAGCAGAGTCTCACAACAAGCGAGACAACCCCAACCTTCTCAATGGGGCCCACCATTTTCCACATCTGGACTTCCCTCTCGTCACAACTCCACCTAGCAGACCAGACTGTCACAGCCTGGATCACCAACACCCACCCTGCAGTTTTTTTTCAATCCGGCCAGGTATGCTGAACCAGAGACTCTCAGACATGGGGCAGAGCTGCTACTTGCTCTCCTTGTGCCCAGCCTCTCATGAGGAACCCTGGAGGCATGGCGGGTTATAGACCTGGCCTGCCACCCCAGCAGAGCCTCACAACAAGCCAGACGACACCCCCCCCTCCTCCATGGGCCCACCATTATCCACATCCGGACTTCCCTCTCTTCACAACTCCACCCAGAAGACCAGACTGTCAGAGCCGGATCATCGACACCCATCCTGCAGCAGTTTTTTCTTCAATCCGGCCAAGGTATGCTGAACCAGAGACTATCAGACATGGGGGCAGAGCAGCTACTTGCTCCCCCTGTGCCCAGCCTCTCATGAGGCGCCCTGGAGGCATGGTGGGTTCTAGCCCTGGCCTGCCACCCCAGCAGAGCCTCATAACAAGCCAGACGACCCCCCTCCATGGGGCCCTCCATTTTCCACATCCAGACTTCCCTCTCATCACAACTCCACCCAGCAGACTAGACTGTCACAGCCTGGATCACCAATACCCACACAGCAGTTTTTTTTCAATTCCGCCAGGTATGCTGAACCAGAGACTCTCAGACATGGGGCAGAGCTGCTACTTGCTCTCCCTGTGCCCAGCCTCTCATGAGGCGTTGTGGAGGCATGGCGGGTTCTAGCCCTGGCCTGCCACCCCAGCAGAGCCTCACAACAAGCCAGACGACCCCCCCACCTCCATGGGGCCCGCCATTTTCCACATCCGGACTTCCCTCTCCACCAAGAAGAGCAGACTGTCATAACTCCTTCACAACTCCACCCAGAAGACCAGGCTGTCATAGCCCGGATCACCAACACCCACCCTGCAGTTTTTTTTCAATCCGGCCTAGGTATGCTGGAGCAGAGACTCTCAGACATGGGGCAGAGCTGCTACTTGCTCTCCCTATGCCCAGCCTCTCATGAGGGCGCCCTGGAGGCATGGTGGGTTCTAGCCCTGGCCTGCCACCCCAGCAGAGCCTCATAACAAGCCAAAGCCGATCCCCCCCTCCTCCATGGGGCCCGCCATTTTCCACATCCAGACTTCACTCTCCTCACAACTCCTCCCAGCAGACCAGACTATCACAGCCAGGCTCGTGAGGCCGATAGTGGCCGTGTGGTTCATCAATAAATGCTCTATTTAGAGGTGACTACAACAGTATGCCACCGGCATGGCAAGCCTGGCAAGCTGCTCGTGTAGTATTTGACATGCCAAATACTAGTAACATTTATATTAGGTCATTCCCCTACCTAATATAATGGTTTGAGGCTCTTTATGTTCCTGGAGCAAGCGGATGCCTTTGGGTTCTACTAGCTTGAGATAGGACATATAGAGATAATACTGGGTGCCGCTCTAGCAAATAGATGATTAACGGGAAGATAGTGATAGTGATAGTGAAGTATTGTCTCCACAGTACTTACTTGATCACTTGATCACTTGAATCCGTTATTCATCGATTTGCTTTCGAGCGGTCGCCAGTAACATTTCCATTGGACCCTATCACGTGCCAATGTAGCTCAATGGCATCTGGTTGATTCAGGAATATGAAGAGCCTCAAACCATTCCTTCAGGGTCTTCACAAAGAAGTCTGATCATCTTGTAGGCCACGTGATCTTTTGACATCCCGTGAGATCCAGTCGGTAAAGGCTCTAGTCCAGCGGTTGTCTCCAAATCGCATTACATGTCCAGCCCATCTGATTTTCGATGCTTTGGCAAACTAGACAGCATCCCTGATACTGGAATAGCAATGGAGGTCAGAACTGCGGATTCCTTCTCTCACTTGAGTGAGGCGTGATATTCCAAGCATAGCTCTTTTGATTCCTCTCTGGGAGACCTGAATAGCATTCTCATCCTGCTTTCGTAGGGCCCAGGTCTCTGAGGCATATTTTAATGCAGGGAGAACGGTGGAGTCAAAGAGATGTGCCCGGAGCCGGAGGTTCTTTGTCCTTTTAGCTATTTCTTCAATACCTTTGAAGGCATTCCATGCCACTCTCTCTTCCTCTTGCGCAGCTCAGGATTTAGGTCGTTTATCACGTTGACTTCTCAACCTAGGTACACACAACTGCTGCATTCAGAGATGTCTGTTCCATTGAGAGTGAATGGGGCCTCTGGAACTAGTTCATTTTTCATAAACATAGTTTTCTTCAGATTCAGCTGCAGACCTATCCTTCCACATTCTCAGTCAAGTCAGCCAGCATTTTTGCTGCTTGGCCAATGTTTGGTGTTACTAGAACGATGTCATCAGTGAAGCGGAAGGTGGTGTAGTTGCCGACCATCTATCTTCACTCCCATTCCTTCCCATTCTAATTTTCTCATGATGTTCTCGAGGGTGGCGCTTAAGATTTTTGGTGAAATGGTATCACCCTGTCGAACCCCTCTTTTTGACATCAGTGATCATTTCCTTGTAGAATGGTGAGATCCTGGTGGTGAATCCGTAATACAGCTCACGAAGGATCTTGATGTATTGGGTTTGAAAACCATGTTTGGCTAGGGGGATTCAGTGACCACTTCAGTCTCCACAGAATCAAAGGCTTTCTTTTAAATCAATGAATGTGAGACAGAGTGGCATCTTGTACTCCCTACAAACCTCAGTGAGCTTGGCTACCATGTGGATATGGTCGATTGTGTTGAATCCTTTCCATCAGCCAGCTTGCTCGCATGGTTGTCCTTAATCTAGTGTTCTGCCAATCCTGTTCAGGATGACTCGAGTGAACAGCTTGTAAATGACGGACAACAGGCAGATGGGGCAGTAGTTGCCGATGTTGTGAATGTCTTCCTTCTTGAACAGTAGAACAATCCTGCTGGTTTTCCATTGGGAGGTCACCTTGCATTCGGACAGGTAGCATGTGAAGAGCCGAGCCAGTGTATTGATGAGTACTTGTTCACCTACCCACATACCAAATTCCACAAGATGGATATGTCATCCCCAGTGTTCTCCCTTCTGAAATCCGGCATGCCATTTCATCAGTGAAGAAGGGAACAGCACCAGTCCTAGACAAAAGTCAGACCCAAACACCTGAAGAATCTACCATCAGTACAGTACTTACACAGTTATAATTGCATCCTAAATTCATGAACACAATTTGAATCCTGATGCTAATAATATTTAAACCACCTACCAAGTAATTTATCAAATTTTTGTCCTTACTCACTACCATTAAAATTGATTAAATACAATTAAATAATATAGAGGAAATATTTTGCAGAAACAGTCACTTAAACTTTTGGACTCCCTCATCTCTGATCATTTCTGGAAATGCTCAGAGGACTATATATGGTGCTGGAAGATCAAATTCAGGTTGACCCCATGCAAGAAACCACCCTATCTACTCTACTTAATCTCCAGCCCCAACTTTCTTGAAATTAATTACAGATTATGAATTGAAATAATTTTATCATTTGCTTCTTCTCTGTGGCTCCCCAATATGAAAGAAATGTTATCTCTCTACACACACATACACAAAATTAAAATATGTACATTAACAATTTCTTAGCAGAAGATATTTCTTGGTCAGAGTACAGGAGCATTACCACTATTCCCAACTTCTTTCATGTATTAGATTATCAGCTTTAATGTTCAGCTGGACTGTGTTTTGATTGATACATGATAGCCTAGATTTGATGCAGACAATAAACTCTCAGACTATCCATAACATTGCTAGGATTAGCTTTCTGAAGAAATTCTAAAATTTAGAAAGAAGTGATGTGATAATATATGAGGTGAACCAAGCTTCACTTATCGTGTGATGTTTGGTAGATTATTTATCACTGAGTTTTTTCTTCTACAAAGTAAATCAAAATGATTCTAGGTTTTTCCTATTGTCAAAAATTCTCAGAACCATGATATAGTCCTAAATACCACTTTCTACTTTTTCATATTTTAATGGTTGGGTGGAGTGCTTGCGGGCACTCAAGGCCACACCTGAACTTTTCCACTGAACTATACACCCTTCTTTCCTTCAGAGTAACAGCTTTCCTAAATTTGTAATACATTTCTACTTTTTTAGGTGTAATAGAGATTGAAGTCATTTCTTGTTTCATAAGACAATTCAGTTATTCCAGCACATTTATCAAAAAGTATTTTCTTTCTTTATTCATTTGTCTTGACACATTTGTAAAACGATTCAAGTAAATTTAAACACATTTATATGTGTTTATTTCTGGATTCTCTGCTGTATAAATACATCTTTGTAGTCTTTTCTCTAATGCTTAGACCATAACATCTTAATTATAATATCCTTTATAGTAAATCTTTCACTCAGGCACTGAAGATTTTCTAGTCTATTGTTTTATTTACAGATCTATCTATTTTACATTCTATGCATTTTCATATTTGTGTTAGAATCAAATTTTCAATTTCAAAGGAATCTTGTAGGACTTCTATTTAAATTGCATTGAATTGATAAATAAATTTAGACAACATAATCATCTTAAAAATAAGATTGAAACTGGTGGTGGGATTGGTGCTGCAATAATATATACCTGAAACTCAAGTATGAATAACTTTGTAAATCACAGTGCTTTAATAAATTTTTTAATATGGTCTTCTGATTCAAAATATGGTATATCTCTGAATTTAGCTGTACTCCCTTTCTCTTGACAATGCTTTGTACTCAGTAAAAGCATCTTAATGTCTTTTCTATAATTATATTTAAATATATGTTTCAATTCTATTATAATTTTTCTGATAATAAGTGGAAATTAATTTTACTTTTGTTTATTTGCTTTGAATCCTTAAAACTCCCCATATTATCAGGCTCTAGTAAAGTTTGCTATTTCTGGAGAAGTGAAGTACTTCCAGGCAGTCCTGGGCCCCGACAGGCAGTTCTGAGTCAGTCATCAAGTTGGTGGATTATGCGAGGGCCTCTGGAGACTGTACTGCTTAGACCCTGCAATAAAAGCATCACAGGGACATCATAAGGCACTGGAGACCTCCAGAGCCATACCTTGTGATGCTCAAGTGTTCTGGGTATGCATTAAATGATGTTTGGAAGATGCTATGGGGCTAGGACCCAAAACCCGTTCCAGCACATGCAAGGTGTACATCCTAACTGCTATACTATCTTCTAGTCCAACAATATATTCTTTAGAGTTCTTAGTATGCCATACATACTATGTTGTTTATATATATAGTTTACTTTTTTCCTTTACAAAACTTATATATTTTGTTTTTAAAAATTTATGTTTCATTGTTCTAATGATTTCTCCAGGAGAAACTGAATAAGAATGGTGAAAGCAGACCTTTTCTAGTTCCTGATCTTGGGAGGCAGCATTCAGTTTTTTAAAAATAGTATGTTATCTGTTTTATTTTATTGCATATACCTGTATTTGATCATTATTGTTGTTATTGTTATTATTATTATTATTATTTATTATTATTATGCCACACCTGGATGTGCTCAAGTCTTTTCTTGGCTAAAAATATTATTTTTTATTTTCAAAGAAGATTACTCTGTGATTTGAAGTAAAAGGCCTAATAGGAGTAGAATGTGGATTTTCCCTGCCTTAATCTTGCCTTTCATACTTTCCTGTGGGAATTAGAGGGCAGTACCATTTAGAATTTAGAAATCATATGTGCCCATTCATTCGAATATTGCATCCGGTGATGCATTAGAGCTGACTCAGACTTGTGGCTTGTGGAGTTAGATTAGGAATATTTCAGAGCAGTTGATACCATGTCATTAGCTTGAAATAGTGATAGTAGGAGTAATTAAATAAACTATTGTGGCTCTCGCTTGGAGACTCAAGCTCCTTCCCCATATTGATGCTCTCATTAACCATTCATTCATTCATTCATTCATTCATTCATTTATTGATTTTTTGGGTCACACCTGGTGATGCTCAGGGGTTACTCCTGGCCCTACACTCAGGAATCACTCCTGGCGGTGCTCAGGGGACCATACGGGATGCTGGGTGGGTTGAACCTGGGTCAGTCGATTGCAAGGCAAATGCTTTACCTGCTGTGTCATCCTCTGTCCCCTCATTAACCTCTTAATAGAAGAATAATATGTATTATTATAATAATAATACATATTATATATTGCTTATTGTATCATAGGGCAGAGCTGCTACCGGCTCTCCCTGTGCCCAGCCGCTCACGAGGCACCTGGGAGGGATGGCGGGTTCTAGCCCTGGCCCGCCACCCCAGTAGAACCTTGCAACAAGCCAGACGACCCCCCACTCCATGAGGGCCGCCATTTTCCACATCTGGACGTCCCTCTCTTGTCAGAACTCCACCCAGCAAGAAGAGCTTATTACAGCCCAGCTCGCGTGGCTGCTTGCTGACACGCGGTTCATCAATAAATGCTGGATTTGGAGGTGACTATAAGAGTATGCCACCCGCATGGCAGAGCCTGGCAAGCCTCCCGTGTCGTATTTGATATGCCAAGATACCAGTAACAATTATAGACCTCATTCCCTTGACCTGATGTAATGGTTTGAGGCTCTTCATAAAGACCTTGGGCTCCTACTAGCATGAGGCAGGACATATGGAGATGTTACTGGTGCCCGCCCGAGGAAATCGATGATGAACAGGGAAGACAGACAGTGAGGTGTTTATGAGGCTCAGGAATGATTCCTGACAGGGTGCAAGGGACAATATGAGGTGCCAGGGGATCAAACATGGGCTGATCAGCAGGCAAAGCAAGTGTCTAGTCCGCTGTACTATTTATCCAGTCCTTGTCTTTATTTATTTTGAGAGATTTTATTGTATAGACATATGTTGAATTTTGACAACTGCTTTTCAGACATTTCAATTGAATGATTTAGATTTGCTTTATTATACTCTTATGCTGTGATTTACATTGTTTTTAGTCACTCAGTCTTATATTCTTAGGTAACTCAGTCACATGATATTTTACTTATATATTTTTTGTACTCAATTTTCTCATTGCTTTTCAAATATTTTCAGATATGTTTATGAGGCTTTTATTCCATTATTTTTATTTTCGTGGTATTTTTCTTAATTTTTTGTTATTGTGCCCTGCTTTATTTTCACTTGAGTCTGGTTTCCTTTTGACACACAATTGTATATACATGTGCTGCTTAGTATGCGAATGCTTGGGGTTTTCATTTACTCATATTCTCACAAATAAGCACATCCACTAATAAGAACAAACTTACTTTACCCTTATTTCAACTTTAGAAATCTACATAACTAGATTTAGACTATAGATCAGTGCTTTCCAAAGCAGTCAATACTCCTCTTGGGGAGAATACTATCACTATTCAGGGAGCAGTACTTGCTTTGGGTGCTTTCTTTTATTCACTTAAAGAAGGTATTTTTTCAGGAGCAGGAATGATGGGTGATTTTTTTCAAAAAAGATGGTGGTAGGACAAGTTTGGGAACCTTTGCTTACCACCTATGATTACTCCCAGTAAATATTTTATGTATCTTTAACAAAAAAGTGTACAATATAGTTGTCAAAAGTGTACAAATGTTCTATATTCTTATTATTTTTATTATGAGTTACCAGGAGAGGTATTATGTATTTTTCATATATAGTGTATATGTATGTATATATATATATATATATATATATATATATAGTTTATTTCTTAGCTTAGATCCAGTTGATTTTAATGTATTTTCATATACTTTTTAAATATTTTAATTTATTTTTTATTTGGGTTGGAACCAAACATGACAGTGCTCACATATTACTCCCAGCTCATTGATGAAGGTCGCTCCTGACTCCTTGCAATGCCCAAGGAGGAAAGGCGGGATAAGAGGAGGTGCTGAACTTCAAACTTTAGCTGCCTGTATGCAAAACATAAGTCAGTCCAGTGACTATCCTTCTGTCCCGAATTCAAGTATTTTAATCCATACTATTATGTTCAAGCACATCTAATATAGTCTTCCTTATTTTTTGATGAGTTAGTTAAATAAAAATGTACTTCATTTCTGAATAACATTCCTTTATTCTCAAATCTATTTTGAAATAAGTCACATCAACTTCCATTTTTCTGTCTTTGAGTTAACAAAAGTTTATGACAGTGTAAGAATTTACATGTTGGCTGGCCTGCTGGGCCCAGTAGCTGAGCCGGCTGTGACAAACCTGCTCCTCAGCTGCGGTATTTGTGGTGGCTGTGAAGACTGAGATGGCAATGAGAGAGGGCCTTCAGAGGGACGGTGCTAACCCGAGGAGGGCCGATTTCTTCCAGCAGAATCACAAACTCCTCTGTCCGAGAGTCGGTGGAGGAGGCAGATCCGGGCAAGAGAGAGGAGGAACAATATTTTTAACAGGAATCAACTGGAAATATATAATTGGTTATTTAATAGTTAAAGTGAAATTTTGATCAGCACAGGTGCTGTTACCAGATTTGTCTTCTCAGTATCACTTCACTTATCTTCCCATTGTTCATCCATTTGCTTGAGTGGACGCCAGTAACGTCTCCATTCATTGGGAATGAGGTCCATTATTATTACTGTTTTTGGCATATCAAATACACCACAGGTAGCTTACCAGGCTCTGCCAAGGCTCTGGGCTCATCCCAGGGGGCCCAGTCTTTTTATATGACAGACCATCAACCATCCAGGTCCCAAAAGGGCAGAGCCCTGGGTGTAGACAAGCCTGTCTCCTGTCTGCCACCTGCCAATGCAGCTGGACACTGCAGCCATACCTGCAACACCTAAAGGGGCAGGTTTCTCAGTATAAATAAAAAATGAGTGAAGTACAAGCAATGGTAGAATTCTCTGTGGAGCTAAACAAGTTCTACAATGTAGACTTCTTTCAGAGAGGTTTTTACCACATTCGTGCATCTATGAAACTTCCACCTAGAGTTCCCCACAGAATAGAAGCTAGTTTGTTACGTGAAACAGAACATGATTGATTCCACTAGTTTGATGTACCGCAAGGCCACACGACTCAGGGAGAGCTGGATGGCAGCTCTCCCCACGTGTCTGAGTCTCTGATGATGGCTGAGAGCCCCAAGGCAGTTCTTGGATGGGGTCGTCAGGCCTCCAGGACTGGTCAGAGAGGGGAATGGGGATCCCAGTTCCAACTCCAGGAATGCCTGGTGACTTCTGCCTCCAAGAACCACCTACCTGGGCTTGAACTCGACTGCTCTGAGCTGGTCTGAGCTGGTCATGAGATCAGCATCTCTCTTGCATGAGTTCTGATTAACTGTGGTGTCTGGACCACAGAAATGGTGACAATTATGGTGAGCGAGTATCATCCGGCTGCATCCCAGGCCCTACAGAGGTGATGGGCCCGCTCCCAAACCCATCTTGCCTCCTGGGAGCTTCATGGTCAGCTGAGCTAGGGGGAGAGGAGATGGCAGCTCTCCCCCATGTGTCTGAGTCTCTGCATGGTGGCCAAGAGCCCCGAGGCAGTTCATGGGCAGGGCCACCAGGCCTCCAGGATGGGTCAAAGAGGGAAATGGGGACCCCAGCTCCATCTCCAGGAACACCCGGTGACTTCCGCCTCCAAGAGCTGCCAACCTGGGTTTGAACTCAGCTGCTCTGAGCTGGTCTTGAGATTAGCAACTCTCTTGCGTGGGTTCTGATGAGCTGTGGGGTCCGGACTGTGAAGATAGTGGCTATTATGGTAAGCGAGTCTCATCCGGCTGCTCCCGAGGCCCTACAGAGGTGATAGGCCCACTCCCAAAACCCATCTTGCCTCCTGGAAGCCGCATGGCAGCTCTCCCCCGTGCATCTGAGTCTCTCTATTGCAGACATTCTTTTAAAGAGAAGCTTGGCCCATCACTACTAACTAATTCACATCCCTGGGTAAGGGGGGGAACCCAAAGACCAGAATACTTAGAGTTACTTGATGATGATGATGATTGATGATGATGATGATGATGATGACAACGACAACTATGACAACAATAAGATCAACTATCATTTGCTGCAAGTTTACAATCTGCTATTGCACTTTTTTATCATAATCTATACATTAAATTATTAAATAATCTTGTAAGATCAATCCTACTATTAGACTCATTTACTGGTTGAAGAAATCCACAGTATTAGGGGAGGGTGCTGGAACAATCTATGACTGAAACCTAATATGAACAGCGTGGTAAATGTATTCTCATGGTAGTATAATAAAATTTAAATCACTGTATCACTGTCTTCCCGTTCATCATCGATTTGCTCGAGCAGGCAACAGTAACATCTCCATATGTCCTGTCTCATGCAAGTAGAGCCCAAGGGCAACTGCTTGCTCCAGGAACATAAAGAGGCTCAAACCATTCCATCAGGTCATGGGAATGAGGTCTATAATTGTTACTGGTATTTGGCATATCAAATAAGACACGGGTAGCTTGCCAGGCTCTGCCATGCGGGTAGCATACTCTTGTAGTCATCTCTAAATACAGCATTTATTGATGAACGCGTGGCCGCTTGCAGTCGCACGGGCCAGACTGTGATAGCCTGGTCAGCTGGGTGGAGTTCTGACAAGAGGGAAGTAAAAGGATGTAGAAAATGGAGGCTCTCATGGAGTGGGGGGGGTATCTGGCTTGTTGCGTGGATCTGCTGGGGTGGTGGGCCAGGGCTAAAACACGCCATCCCTCCCGGGGAACCTCGTGAGCATCTGGGCACATGGAGAGCCAGTAGCAGCTCTGCCCCATGTCTGTGAGTCTCTGGATCAGCATACCTGGGCAGGATTTAAAAAAGACTGCTGCAGGGTGGATCTCGATGAGCTGGGTTGTGATAGGCTGGTCTGCTGGGTGACGTTCTGAGGAGGGGCAAGTCCGGATGTGGAAAATGGAGGCCCTCATGGAGTGGGAGGGTCGTCTGGCTTGTTGCGAGGCTCTGCTGGGGTGGCAGGCCAGGGCTAGAACCCACCATTCCTCCCAGGCGCCTCCTCATGAGCGGCTGGGCACAGGGAGAGCCAGTAGCAGCTCTGCCCCATAAAATTTAAAATTTAAATAAAATTTAAAATATTAAATTATGAAAATAAAATTTAAATAAATTAATTAATAAATAAATAAAGGGAGGAAATAATTTACATGTTTTAGGGGTAAAGTGTTACCACTGAACACCTATCACCAAAGTTAGATATATCACACCTGATTATTTGTGGGGGTTTTTTTTTGCCATGAAATAAATACCTATATGTGGAATTGCTTACTCATACGTTTGTTCTATATTCCCATTAGCAATGTACAATGGTTCTTTTTTTCATGAACCTTATCATCACTTACTTTTTTCCGGATTTATCATACATTTTTAATTTAAAAAGCAGACATTATTCAAGGTATGAGCTTTGATCTACATTTATCTGATAAGCAGCTTTTGTTTTTGTTTTCCCTTTAGGCCATTTATGCATGTTCTTCTATAAAGTGTTTATCACTTTTTCCCATTTAAGCGTTTCTGTTTTGTGAGTTTTGTGAATACTTTTATATATGATCAATATTTTTCCTTAGATGTAGGCTGGGAAAACATTTTCTCCCATTCAGTAGGATGTACTTCAATCTTAGTGCTAGTTTCTTTTTGATTCTGAAGTTTTTTAGATTGATGTAATCCCATTTATTTACTTTGTATTTTGTTTTAGATGCCAGAGAAGTTGAATCACTAAGACACCACCACTAAACACAATATTAGGGACTGTTTTGTCTAAGTTCTTCTGAATATATTTTATAGATTCAGGACTACATGAATGCTTTAAATACATGTGATTTAATATTTAATATTTTTACATAGAGAGCAAACTAGTGGCTCTATTTCATACTTTTCCAAGCACTTACCTGGTTTTACCAATACCAATTGTTGAGAAGAGTTATATATATATAGTTGTATATATATATATATATATATATAGTTGTATATATATATAGTTGTATATATATTGTTGTTTATATATATATATATATAATCTCACCAATTATTTCTTTTGATTCCTGTGCAGTAAATTTTGTGTTCATTTATGAGAATTATCTTGGGTTCTCAATTCTATTCCATTTGTTTGAATATTTGCTTTGATTAAAATACTACACTGTTTTGATTACTATAGGTTTATAATACAGTTTAAAGTTATGTCTGAAATTGCCTTTTACCCTCATTATTGTCTTGACTATTCAGGGAATCAATGTGATTCCATGAATATTTTCATTAAATGTCTTTCATGTGCTTAGCACACACATTCATCGCGGTGTTCCATGTTATCAAAGAACACAGTGAAGTTTTTGTGGGATTGCACTAAATTGATATCATTCCTTGGGCTGTGTGGACATTTTACAATGTTAATGCTTCCAATCCATCGACATAAAATATTTTGCATTTCTTTGTGTCATCTAGAAAACATAATGAGGAGAAAGAAACCTCATCGACCTTATCGTAAATCTTGTAGGTCATAGACCTAACTGCTAGTTCCTGGAAAAGAAATATTTTAGTATCATCAACGCTAATCCTATTTCTAAGATTTCATGCAAGAATATAACCAAAGTAGACAAAGATTAATAAGGAATATTCACTCAAAATCAGAGCCTGGCAAGCTACCCGTGTTTTATTTGTTATGCCAAAAACTAGTAACAATTATGGACTTCAATTCCATGACCTGAGAATGGTTTGAGGCTCTTCCTGTCCCTGGAGCAAGCAGATGCCCTTGGGCTACCCTTGCTTGTGACAGAACATATGGAGATGTTACTGGTGCCCGCTCGAGCAAATCGATGAACTATGGGAAGACAGTGATACAGTGATCTAATTCCTTTAGTAGTCAATTACAGGCGCCAGAGCAATTGTCCAGCGGACAGGGTGTTTGCCTTGCATGTAGCCGACCCATGTTCAATCCCGGGCATCCCATATAGTCCCCGAGCACCGCCAGGAGTAAGTCCTGAGTGCAGAGCCAGGAGTAACCCCTGAGCATCGCTGGGTATGACCCAAAAAGCAAATAGTCACTTACAGTTTCCATGTCTTTTATATACTTATTATTATGTAACTGACTTTTTAATGCAACCGTAAAAGGATTTTAATTTCAACTTTATTTCTCTTTAATTTTGTTGCTTAACATGAAACACAAAAGATTTTATGTCTTGTTTCTATAGCTTCTCACTTCACTGCATTGGTTTATTGTTTGTAATACCAGTTTTGCAATTTGGATTTTCTAATTATATCATTATGTTGTCTTCAAATAGAAATGATTTAACATATTTTATGATTTGAATACCCTTTACTTATTTACTTATTTTTTATGGTCTGGATTTCAGGACATATCAAATGACAGTGGTGAGAACAGATATCCTTATCATGTACTTGATCTTAGGAAAATACTTCCTTTTTGGTACCATAAATTAGCTTTGGATTTATTGTACTTGGCCTTTAGTATGTTGATTGATATAAGTCCTTTTGATAATTCTGATCTTGTTTATCTTGATCAATATAGTCACTTGCCACCTTTTCCGGTTGGTAAGTATAAAATTGTTGTATAAAGTTCCATGTGCTTGGCACACACCCTCCTATTCCACAGCACAGAGTTCCACCTCTCAGAATTCTTTTTTAGACCAGAGCTTCCTACTCTATGGTGGGTTTTCTTCCTTGGTGAAGAAATTCCTTACTCTAATTCTAATATATTGCAACAGTTGCCAACAACATTAGTTGATCTAACACTTAAAATCATTTCTTCTTTAACACTTAAATTTAATATAGCATTTGATGTTGCCAGATTTATGTATGTCTTTTTGTTATTAATGTTTTATTTTGTCCCATCTCTTTTTTTCTCTTTGTTACAGATCTTCTCCTATTACTAATTTTATAACTTATCCTTGGTAAATTGAATTGATTTATCATTTTCAAAATTCCTCTGTTTTCTTTCAGTTATGCCTCTCTTTATATGGCTATTCCAGATTTAGAAAATGCATTCTTAACTCATCAGTTTACTCACAGTATTTAATATTTTACTGTTTCAGAAAAAATATATCTTGCAGTAGTCTAATTACTTCCAATTTCCTTTTTTGCCATACTTGTCACATTTTACATTACATTATAAGCTACACAAAATAATGTTGCCATTTTAAAACATCAGTTGTCTTTCAAATAAATTAAGAGAAAAAATGTATTTTATCCACATATTTCAACTTTTATGTTATTTGACAAGAACTTCCTGTACATGAAAGTTTGGTCTGATATCATGTTCTTTCAGCCTGAACATTTTACTTTAGTATTTATCGTAATGGTTTTTTTTTCTGGCAGCAGATTATATTGGTTCTCCTTTCTCTGAAAATATTAATTTATATTACTTTATTAATCAAAATACTGAATAAGTTTTCCCAGAAATCATTTTTGAAAAACAGTCATACATTTTCCACTGTGACAGAGAAAAAATATTCCTTACAAACTATCCATGCCTTGGTCATGTCCCTCAACATTTTTATAGTTAAGCATGCCATACACCTGTTGAAAAAGCAGTTTTTCCTCCAAGGTATAAATTCTCCAATAGCTCTCTTGCCCTATAATCATAAAGACCATAATTTTAAGTATTTCACCTGTAAGACAGTGAAGACTATATAGATAATTTCTTTCTCATCCATATTCTGCTGAAATATAGAGTTCACATAATATAAATTTTTTGTTCTGTTAGTCTATTGAGATATGGATATCTTGTGAGATATGGACACAACTGATGATTTAAACTAATAAATTATTATAATTTATGTTTTATAGGATTTCCTTTGTATTTCACGATCACGATCACGATCTTCCCGTTAATCATCTATTTGCTAGAGCGGGCACCTGTAAAATCTCCATATGTCCTGTCTCATGCCAGTAGAGCAAAGGGCATCGGCTTTGCTACAGGAACATAAAGAGCCTCAAACCATTATATTAGGTCATGGGAATGACCTAATATAAGTGTTACTGGCATTTGGCATGTCAAATACAACACGAGCAGCTTGCTAGGCTTGCCGTGCTGGAGGCATATTCTTTAAACACCTCCAAATAAAGCATTTATTGATGAACCACGCGGCTGTGATGGGCTGGTCGACTGGGTGGAGTTCTGAAGAGAGGGAAGTCCGGATGTGGAAAATGGCGGACTTTTCTCTCTTCATCCGGACTTCCCTCTCTTCAGAACTCCACCCAGCCGACCAGCCCCATCACAGCCCGGATCATCGACACCCACCCTGCCGCAGTTTCTTCCTCAATCCGGCCCAGGTATGCTGGTCCAGAGCTCTTAGACATGGGGCAGAGCGGTTCCTTGCTCTCCCTGTGCCCAGCCGTTCATGAGGCAGTCGGGAGGCATGGTGGGTTCTAGCCTTGGCCCACCACCCCGGCAGAACCTCACAACAAGCCAGACGACCCCCCCCCCACCCACTCCACGGGCGCCGCCATTTTCCACATCCGGACTTCCCTCTCTTCCTTTGTATTTATTGATCTGTATTTATCTATTTGTTGATCCCTTCAGTATGAATACCAAACTGTACATTTTCTAACTTAATAGTATATTTTGTACTAAAGACAAGTGACAAGTGACAACAAATCTGGTTCAATCTCAGCACTCATATGGTCCCCTGAGCAACATCAGGAGTGACCTCTGAGTGCAAAGTCTGCCAGGAGTAAGGTTAAATACATCAGGGTGTGAGTCTCCCCAAGATGGTATTAATTAGTTTCTCTCTCTTACAGTTTCCATTCATTCTGTTTTATTTATTTTTATTTCATTTCATACATCCAGTTAATGGTAGAGTTTCATGACTACAACATTCTAACACCACACCCCCAACAGAGTGCTCTCATATCCGCATTATTTTCATAGCTTTATTTGTTTAGTGACTATGCTTTACAATTTTGAAATGTCAATGACTTGTTTTATGCAAATAATATTCCAACACCATATCCTCTCCACAACCTGTTCATTTTCTTCAACTGTTGTGCTTATCTCCATTATATCCTCTCTTCACACTTCAAAATCCCTTCTTCCCAGAGCCTAAGACTCACTACAATTATGAGTTCGGTACCAGAGACAAGTTCTTATGTTCTATTACCTTTGTTATTTGTTATTCCATTACTATGCTTCTTTAAGTCCACATATTAGAAATCATTCTGATTCTCTCCCCTCTCTCCCTCTGGCTAGCTTCATTCAGCATAATACTTTGCAGTTTAATCCCTGTAGTGGAAAACTGCATTATTTTGTCTTTTTTAATAGCCAAGTAGTATTCCATTGTGTGTATATATATATACATATATATACACTTATACTTATACTTATAAATATACTTACTTATATAAGTGTAAATGCACGATATGAGAGGCTACTATAAGAGTATTCCACCTGCAATAAATGCATGAAATGAGAGGCTACTACAAGAGTATCCCACCTGCATGGCAGAGCTTGGCAAGCTACCCATGTCGTATTTGATATGCAAAAAACCAGTGACAATTATAGACCTCATCCCATGACCTGAGCAAATGGTTTGACGTTCTTCATGTTCCTGGAGCGAGTAGATGCCCTTAGCATCACATGCTAGCTACACTAGCATGTGACAGGATGTATGGAGATGTTACTGGTGCCCGCTCGAGCAAATTGATGAACAATGGGAAGACAAGTGATACAAGTGATGTATTATATATATATATATAGATATAGATATAGATATAGATATATATATTCAATTGTGTATATATGTATGTTCATATATATACATATACAATGGAATACTTCTTGGATATTAAAAAAAGACAAATATATCTATTTGTATATATATATATTTTTTTTCTTTATTGTCTATATATACCACAGTTTCCTTACCCATTCATCTGTTCTTAGACACGGGATATCCGTTTTCAGATTTTGGTGTTGTAAATAATGCTACAATGAACATAGAAACACATAGCTCTTACCTGCTTAGTTTTGGGGTCTTTAATATAGGTTCCTATAAATGAAGTGCTTGGTCATATGAAAGCTTAATTCTTAGTTATTTGAGAAGCGTCCAGATAGTTTTTTAAAAAATGTTTATTGAGTCGACATTTTACCAGTTGAGTATGATGGTTCCTTTCTCTCACATCCATACTAACACTAGTTTTTATTCTTTTCTTAAAGTACCCATATATCACTGGTATGAGCTGATATTTCATTGTTTCAGTGATTTTGACTCATTGAAAATATCTCTAGATTCAATGTCCTGGAGGGGTCTGCCTATATTTTCCTCAATATGTTTTATGTATACTTAAGTGATATCCCCCAAAAGCCTAATTTAATTCAAGTTATAGGTTTATTTAACTAAATGAGACTTCTTATCCAAGGATACATCTTTGTTTTGGTGCAAGAAACCAAATCCAGGGACCCAAAAGCATGAAGCATATGCTTTATCAGTGAACTACATCACTGGCCAAAACCTTAATTAAAATTATAGATTCTATATCTTTCATATAAGCTCATTTCTTAGATCTCATATGTTTTCTGTTTACTATTTTTCATAGTAAATAATATATTTAACACATTCTCAATGGATGACTAATGAATTTATTTTCACTAGATCCTATATGTGGCCCTATGCACTACAATAAATCATCTCCATGAGTTAGTCATAATTCTGTATAATATAAAGGGGAAAGCAATAGAATTATGAATTCTGTGAAATCCACTCTTGATTAGGTCTCCATGGGAAAAAAATAATTTTCCATAACACTTGTATATTGTCATACTTAAAATATATAAATGAATTTGGGGTTACCTTCATTATTTTATGTGAAAAATAATAAATTTAAGAGAAAGAAGAGAGAGAGAGAGAGAGAGAGAGAGAGAGAGAGAGAGAGAGAAGAGGCAAAAGTTCCTGCCATAGAGACAGGCTGGGGGAGTGGGGGAGAGAATGAGGGGACATTGATGGTGGAAAATGCCACTGGTGGAGGGATGGGTGCTGGAACACTGTATGACTAAAACCCAAACAAGAATATCTTTGTAATTGCATTTATCACAGTGGTAAAATAAAAAAAAAATTTAAAAGAATATTCAAGTCCACATCTATTTCATTTTAACATATATTTGTTGAGCAATATCTATGTATTTGGCATTATAATTCTAGTGTATACCTTAACTATAATCCAAAATAGGTGCATATTTTATCAGTTCATAAAATGCTTGCTTTGTCAATCTGACTACTTCATTTTGGAAAAATATAAAAGCATTGCTGGGAGCCACTGCATTTCATAACTATGAAATGCAAACAATATAATCTTAAAAGTTATTTAAATGTTGTTTACAACAACTCATAATTTCAAAGTCCTTTGAGAATTCCACAGAAGAAAATGTGCCCTAGTAACTTGAAATAATAAGGCTGGTCATTTGTCTCTCCTACATAAAGTGAAATGAAAAGATTTTTTATCACTCGTGGGTTTCCTGAAGTATTTTCCATCTTGTATAAATCACACATGGTTTATGGCCTTGGGAGCCACTTTTCTAAGCTTGTTTTTAAACATGGCTGGCATTCACAGACTGCTGCTGTAGGAGTTCACAAACTGCTGCTATGATCTTATCCCCTTCAGTGAACAGCTGAGTATATTAGGACATAATAGCACTTTCCCAAGGGTTGCATCCAAGCCAAAGAAGATTAGGACAAGATTCAGCTCATGCACATAAAAGGTAGCATGAGTTAAAATAGAAAACAATTTATAATAGTCTAAATTAAGAACAGTGGGGAAACAAGTCAAGGTGGTTTAGGCAGAACAACTAAGATGCACCAAATTTAATATCTGACCTTGAGTTTATATGATCAAGGCTAAGACAGCATTCTTTACTGTGCTTATATCACCACTACTATTTGTTATCTGTGCAATATTTGCATTTTACTTAGTCTCTCTGCTTTACTTTCCACCTATAAAGCAGAGATAACATTATGCCTATTTTTGGGGTCGGAGCGGTAGCCCAGCGGGTAGGGCGTTTGCCTTGCGCGGTAGGCCCATGCTGGCCGGGGTTCGATCCCTGGCATCCCAAGCACTGCCGGGAGTAATTCCTGAGTGCAGAGACAGGAGTAACCCCTGAGCATTGCTGGGTGTGACCCAAAAAAGCAAAAAAAAAAAAAAAACATTATGCCTATTTTCAAAAGCTACTATAAGAGTTAGATATTATCCTTGTCATTATCCTTGTCATTCACTTGCCATCTTGCCTTGTGCACAGTCTCAACTATATAGTATAAACCTAAATAAGTCAACTAAATGACAGATAATGGTATGAATCATTTTCTCATATATTTAAAGCAATAATTATGCTCATATATTTTAAAGCAATTATTTAAGAACTAGTACTGATCAATCAAAAAATTGATTTTCCTTAAGTAATATAATTCATTTTAATTCAACTACATGTAAAACACAATGTAGGTTTTGTGGGTTATAAGGCACTGTATGGTTACTGTTGGATTACTTTCTTACTTGCTAGCCTAGCAGGGCTAAGAAAGCAGAAGGTTCTTTGTTGCCCTGAACACCATGGTGGATTCTGGTTCCCCAGGAGGCATTTTAGGCACACTTGGAGACTCGCCTTTTCCAACACTCTCCTGACCAGCCCTCACCAACCAGCTAGTGGTTCAAGTCAAAGGGGAATAGGAAAATGTGGGGGCTCCAGGGCTATCGCGTGGTTGATGCTCAGGTACTGGGGGTTAAACTGAAGTTGACTGTAAGCAATGCACACCCGTAAACATGAGCCTCTTGGTCCCTGCGCTCTCCCTCTGGCCCCTCCGTAAGTCTTTTATCAAGACATAGGAATAAAAATTAATTGGGAATAGAAAGGCTAGAGATTCTTTCCCACCGTATTCTGCTCAAGTTTACCCCCAGATGGAGAGCTGTGGTGTAGAAAAGCGACCTTAGGTACAGGGTGACTGGGCACAGGGAAGTCGGAGACAGGGGTCTGTCAGGGTAGAAAAAACAAGATGCTCCCAGAGACGTCTGCCTCACCCTCTGCTTCGTCACCCATGTCAGGAACCAGGTGGAACCAGATGTGGCCAAACGCCTTGGACTTGTCCACCTCATGCCGGCCGCACCTGCGTCTCACCAGCCTCATCCTCTGTTGACTTGAATGTTGCCTTGGATTCTTTTTTTGCTTTTGTGTTTGCTTTTTAGATCACATACTGCGATGCTCAGGGGTTGCTCCTATCTCTGCACTCAGGAATTACCCCGGGGACCATATGACCCTGGGGTCGAACCCGCGTTGGCAGCGTGCAAGGCAAATACCCTCCACGCCATAATATTCCTCTGGCTCCTCAGATTATTTTTGGTTTTGGGGCCATACCCTGAGGTACTCAGGACTTATTCCTGACTCTACGCTCAGGGATCATTCCTGGTGGGCTTGGGGGACCATATCCGGTTCCCGAGGATCGAACCCAGGTCAGCCCTGCAAGGCAAGCGCCCTATCCACTGTACTATTACTCCAGATCCATGTTTCCTCAAAGTCTTAACAAATTAGTTGAAAATGTATCACAGATTTTATTTAAATAAAATTATTTGGAGGAATCTTTATTTTCAAAGTCAGAGGTGTTTTCGTTTTTATCAGAATTAAAATCTTAGGACCTAAAATTAAAATCTTAGGACCTAAATCTTAGGACCAGAGACCTTTGCTTGTTCTCTGGCTGGTTCATTTGCTTTGCTATTTGGCCATACTGGCAGTGCTCAGGGGCTACTCCCATGAGTTTGGGGGTGTTGGGAGGGGGTGTTTCTCTGGCCACATGGGCTGGAGCCCGGAGCTACACAGAGGTGCACAGAGGTGGGGCACTTGCCTTTGAGACAAACAACTGGATTTTATCCCTGATAACACATATGGTCCCACAAGCCACCCAAACCCTCCCCAACCCCAACATATACACACACCACCCATAAACAAAGAAATAACATCTATTCTGTGACCTGGTTTAACATCCTCAAATTCTGTTGCTTTTTGGTTCAGGTTTTGTTTTGGGGCCAAACCCAGCTGTTTTGTGACCTGATATGATGCTTTATTGGGGAGGGGTGCTCAGGGATTACTCTTGGCTCTTCATTCAGGAGTCACGCCTGTCCTTGCTCAGGGGACTCCGGGATGCTGGGGTCACACCCAGGTTGGCTGTGTAAAAGGGAAGCATTTACCTGCTGTGCTTGGTCTCTGGCTGTTTCATTTGCTTTGCTATTTGGCCATGTGGAAGCGACCCATGGAGCTTACCTCCCAGTAAGGGGCTCGGCCATCCCCTTGGCGGAGTCCAACACTGCTCCAAGGGTTTGCTCTCATGAGCTGGGGAGAGACCATGCTGGCCGGACTCGGAGTGGAGTTTTGGGTCCTGCCCTTTCCTCCACCTCCATGCCAGTTGCAGCAGCCCCGGAAGAGAGAGACCAACCCATGGCAGACCCACATGTCCCTTGGCGCGTGGCTGCAAAGCGGCCGCACAATATTTGTATAGGATACTGAATTTTGCATGAGGTTCTTCCCAATTTCTTTCACATTTATACATAGTAAATAGTTATAGACATGTTTTAACTGATACCAGTAAGCCTGGCAAGAAGCCAGAGCAAACCACACATCATGCAGTTAGTCATTTTCAATATCCAGACTCCATAGTTCCTCAGAGCTCCATTCAAGATAAAACCTGATCTTCCCCCCTTTAAGTTTCATCAGTAAATGCTCGGGTTGAGAGCCTTCTACTGAGACTATACCATCTCCACGGTAAAGCCTGGCAAACTACCGTGTTTTATTTACTTTTATGCCAAAGACTAGAACTATTATGGACCTCAGTTCCATAACCTGAAGAATGGTTTAGGGCTCCTCCTGTCCCTGTAGCAAGTAGATGCCCTTGGGGTTGCAATTGCTTGTGACAGGACTAATGGAGATGTTACTAGTGCCCACTCGAGCAAATCGATGAACAATGGGAAGACAGTGATACAGTGATTGAGGGATTGTTTTTCTCCTTCCTACAAGCCTTTTGTATATGTTTATGGTAGGGGTCTCTTGTATACGCACAAAAAAGATGGCCGGGCAGTGCCATTGTGAATTGTTTAACTCTAAATTATTTATTCCTGGATTTCTGTCTTATTTTCTAACTATAAGCCCCAGTATCATTTAAATTGAATCTAATTCCTCATACCTTCATAGAGGGACTGGATGATTCCAGGAATAGTTCACCCCTGGATTTGAAAAGGGACAATTCTAGAGAAAACCCTACTCTGACTCAAAGTTTAGAGCAAGGTCAGTGCATCTCTGTTTTGATCTAAGACAAACTGATTTGCCTGGCAACAGAGGCAGAGCACTTAAACTGTTGTTGGAGATAGGACCTTGAGGGGGATTGGAAATGATCAATCTGGCAAAGGGAGCATAGTTTGGATCATATGAGATGATCTCTCCAAGAAAGATCACCCTATGGTTTTAATCCCAGGCATATTTTTAAGCCTGTCTCTCTTACTGTGTTAATACAAAGTAACTAGAAATAGTATTGAATTGATTGTTTACTAGTCTAGGAGAGAGGAAAGCAATTTCATGGCTCTGGGAAGCAGGAGCGTGGCCACTGGGGATTTTGCACTGGAAAGATGAAGCCAGTTTCTCACTCATTGTTTGAAGAATAAACATATAGCTTTGGTTATGCCCTGCCCAGCCTCTGAATTAGATTTATCTCTTGCAGTTTGGGGTTGGAGAGAGTGTCTGGCGTTTGGTATGGAATGGAGTTGAAAGATGTAAAGCCTTGGATTTTCTACTGTGCTCATGGTTCTTTGTTCATTGAGTGGGGAGATGTCGCCAGTCCCAACGTGACCAGGCAATTCAAAGGACCCCAATACTTTGGGGACTCCAACCAGCCCCAATGATTACTGTATAAACAAAATCTATAATATCAGAGGAAGATTAATTGTGTTGGTTGATGTGCTGTGATAAGGGAAAGCACTAAGAGGAATGGAACGAATCTGAAGATTAATTTTGGCTCTATCTTCCCTAATCTAATAAAGAATGTACCTACAGATTATAGAGCAAGGTACCCGTCAAACAGTACCCTGAGTTTAATTAATTTTATTGTTAGATGCTAAGATGCCTAATTATATTTTTCTCATTTCTTTCTTTTTCTCATCATAGCTCTTTGGCAGACCATAAATCACTTAGGCAGTGTTTAGAAGGCTTTGAAGCACTTTGAGGCACCGAAATTTTCAAATGTAGAAGTGTACAACATTCCCCTAGATATCTACAGGCTCTATGTCATTATAAAAGAGACTAGGGAGCGACAATGTTAGGGATATGAAACTTGGCCTATTCACAAAGGTTGAATCTCTTGGGGAATTTAGGCATAGACAATGGAAGTAAAGGGAGCTACAGGCTACACAGTTGTGAAATGCTATGTAATAAAATTGTTAAGACTGGTATAAAAAATGCCTGACTCCTAGTAAAGAAAGAAAGTGGTAGTTCAAATTGGTACAAGATCCTGTATACCTGAAAACTTGGAAAATACCTTTGGACAGAATATAATTGGTCAAAGCTGTAACTATGGATGCCTAAATGAAGCAAATACTGCTCTTTTAAAGTACTCTTTTTTAAGAGTATTTAAAGTAGTTTAAATACTCTGGATTTTTTGCTGTCATTCATTTTGGGAGAAAGACTCAGTGGTGATGCTCAGGGGTTACTCCTGGCTTTACACTCATACAAGACAAATGCCCTACCTACGGTACTACTCCTCGAACCTGCCATGGAGGAGGGCTGGGGGAAGGGGAGGGAACCGGGACGTTGGTGGTGGGAGATGGGCACTGGTGGCGGGATGGGTGCTGCTGCACTGTATGACCAAAACCCAAATATGAACTTTTAATTGTATATCTTTGTAATTGTAAAAATAAAAAAAATTTAAAAAAAATGACTCATGATCTTGTTAAATGCTATCCAGTCTCATTGAGCTGACTAGTTAGGACCAGATGTTAAGAACAATCATGTCCTGTCTTATGCTAGTAGAGCCCAAGAATAATCATGAGTCATATATAAATTAAGAGACTGTATCCCCTTATATGTGGAAATATGAATGGCCTTTCCATTCTTTTGACCTTCCAGTATCTGATTTGTGGTTCTATGGAACTTCACAGATGAAGCTTACTCCAGAAAAAGATGCAAAACTTATGTTATTCTAAGACATAGACCTAAAAAAGAGTTTAGTTTAAAAAGTGACTTTATTTCACCTAGATTTGTGGATTAGCTCATACCATATATTATTATCATAAATATATACAATGGTGACAATAATAGCAATGATGTATCAGGAGATAAAGAAGACAATCCACCTTTTATTTTCTAAAAGTAATTTAAAATGCCCACAAGAAAGGTGAGGTCTATGATCCCCTTGTGGCTTCTGCTGAGATTCCACCAGTGTATTAGCTCTGAGTATTTGTGAGGAAATGTTAGCTCTTGAGTAATGAGAAAGGAAAAATGTGAGTTAATTCACTGGAGAGGACATTTAATTCGACAATTACTTGTTTGTGCAAATGTGCAACCTCAATCAACTGAGAAATGACTAGTTGACAAACCCTAAGTTTCTGAGAATTATATTCAATGATTCTAATGAAATTGTTTCCTCTACCACTGAAAGAATTGAATTAATTCCCATAAGTGCAAATTCATAGATATCACCTTTAGGAGATTAATGAGTTTTCTGGAAATCAGTACTTTTCCCAGAGTGGAACTTCTCCTAAAGTGGTCTCCATTTAAAGGCAAACAGAGTAAATATCTCAATAGTATGGTTTCCATTGTGACTCTTGTAAGCACAAATTGAGTTTATGAGTTTTAAACTGTGTTTCTTTCAAAGTATGTGCCTACCTAAAATACCTTTTGGTTATACCAATTCAAATAAAGGCCAAATGTTTAGAAAGTAATTACTCTGCAGAACTTCCTCAATAAGGAACTTAAGCATAAACATTTACTGGGCTTAATTATAGAACTGATATGGGAACTCAGTCTTTGTCTTGTCAACCCACCTCCTGATGGCAGGATACTCTGAATGCTCACAAATAAGGGGAAGCGACTGAGAAATAACTCTTTTATTAGGAAATAAAAGCATTTTTCCTAATGAATATAGAGCGAACTTAGCAACAAGGAACACACTGGCAGGCATTTACTTCTCAGGTTTTACAAAACATTTTATCTATAAAAAATAAAAAAATAAAAGAAAAAGCAAAAACCAGTAGCTTCAAATATACCATCGATTATGTGTTTATTATATGTATGCAAAGTTAATAAATAATATATGTTTCTTGTAGTTAATACTGAATTTGATTATATGAGGTAATAATTATTTGTCTCATATTACCAAGGAAGAAACTGGGCCTCAGAAAATAAAATAACTTGCTATAAATACGGACATGTGTTTTCAGTAGTTGTATACTGCTTGATACTACATTCATGCTGAACTGCATACCCTCATGTCTCTTAGGCATGGAGTTACTCTGCTCTGTTCAGAGGAGACTAGAATTGCCGGCAGGCAGGTGCATGTGGCTACTATACTGCCTCCACTCTTGTCACAGAGCTGTTGTAAGATACCCAAAAGATACCCAGTTGCTGTGATCTTTGGGGATGGTTTGATCATACCAAAGTTTATAGTAAGTTGGAAGCAACAGTCAGACACTGTAAAGTCATCTCCTGATTGTCAGAACACCGACAATGGTAGCTACTGTTGAAGTATCTGAAGTCTGATTCTGCACCTACACACAACTGTGAGAGGTCAACTAGCTACTGGGGCCCTTAGTCTTTGGAAAAGTGTCCCCCCCACTCCCTTTAAGTAGCAATGACTTCAGTTAAGATTTTTGCTTCTTTAAACTTGTTTTCAAAAGAGGCTCTACTCTCATTTTGTCCCAAAGTGTAAAAATACCTGCAAGGTGTTAGGGAATTTAGTCTTTTGATAAAAATATTTAGTGAAAAGAACTAAGATTCTGATGCACAAATTCTCAGAGGTTTAAGGGCACTGGGGAATAAACTTTTCTTTTATAAATCATTAATCACACTCCTTAAATGTATGTCTACAGGCATATAATTTGAAATTAGTCTCTGTCCCGAAACTGAATTGCACTAAAAACAAACTTTGAATTGAACTAAATTTAAAAGTTACTAAATTACTGAATTACTAAAGATGAACTAAATTTAAAGATTTCATTGATTAGAGAAGAAATCAATGCTTAACTTTTGGGGATCATTTTTAGGGACTCAATGCTATAACAACCAAGTTTGTTATTCACACTTTATTAATCACTGGATCACATGATACAAGGTGAAAAATCAGCTTATAACTCCAAATGAATGGGAGTCACAATTAAAATTCTATTAAGAGGCAATTTTTCTATTGAGTTCAGGGTTAATATTGGGAGCAATTTTTTCAGGCAAACAAGAAATCCTAGCAAGAGAAAATTAGAATAAAAAGTGACAGTAAGATATTAAGAGTCTTGAGTTCCAATTTTTCCCTTTATCTGATTGTAGGCTCTCACTATATTTGCAAAAGATCCAAGCAAAGATAAAGGGGCAGTTTTCTTATATTTTTATTTGTAGTTAAGCTATAAGGTGTTATAGAACAAAAAAGACAATATAAGGAAGTGATTATAAAATGTCATAACTACAATAACTAAGATATCAAAAAACTCAAATGCCCATCTACAGATGAGTGCATCAATAAACTGTGGTACTTGAATGGAATATTATGCAGTCATAAGAAAGTGTTAAACCATAAATTTTGTTGCTACATGGATGGAACTAGGGGATACCTTGCTGATTTAAGTCAGTCAGATGAAATGGAAAGATACAGGATGAGTTCTCTTCTAAGTAGAATTTTAAAAATACATAAGAAGGGAGCAACAAGTGGCCAAAGGCAACAGACTGGAGAATTGGCCCACAGAACTGAGTATGTGGGGAATAATGAGGGGTGACTGGAAGGGACTTTTGGGATTTCAGTGGCAGGAAGTGTGGTCCACTGATGATGGGTGTGGTGTTAAAATGACGCATGCACACAACCAACATTAACAATATTATAACTTACAGTATATGTATATCTACACACATAGTATGTAGGTTTTGCTATAATAATTATATAAAAAAACACTAAGAAAATTACAACAAAAATTATAGCTAGGCTTATGTACTATGCCCAAAAGGTGAGACTATATTTCAGACAACCAAATAGCTAAATGGTTTTATGAATGAGCAAGAAAATATCAAATTTGCATTTTGTAGAGATCACAGAGATAGCATTGTGCAGTGCTTTACAACTTCTTCTACAAAATTGAAATTTTAAGGGAAAGTGGCCCAGAGTAGTTAAAAAAAAGTCAGGGTATTAATGGAGGAATGGGCAAGGCAGTGATTATTAGTATTAGAAAGTGCAAGATAGCATTCTCCTCATTCCTTGAGTGCAGATATTATAATTTAGAAATAGTGTGGATTGAGTTCCACTTATTTCACAATAATCGTGAGGAATTCTTATACTTTTGGTCATCTATCCACTCCACAAGGAAAGAGTAAGTAAATTTGAGTTTCTAACAAAATCATTGCTTTTCACCCCCACACTTGAATCCTAGGATACAGCATTTAAAATATGTCTTTAGAGGCTAGAGTGATAGCACAGAGGGTAGGGCATTTGCCTTGCTCACAGCCAACCTGGGTTCAATCATCGGCATTATATCTAGTCCCCAAGCACTGCCAGGAATGATTCCTGAGTGCAAAGTCAGCAGTAAGCACTGAGAATTTCCAGCTGAGACCCTAAAAGCAAAATAAACGAATAAAAATAAGTAAATAAATAAATTAAATCTTTATTTAAAGCAAATTGCAAATAAATGTTGCATCATCATTGTGACACAGAATCAAAATGGAACAATTCCTTATACACAGGGATTTGTCCATGGGCTCATGGGCTCCATAAACACCACTTGGGAGTCATCCCTCCCAGCCAATGGCTTTATCTTCCAGCCACAACTTGCAAGCTCAAAACACCTCCATTTCCAGGTAACAGTTCTTAACTCATTGCTTGAATGTGGGCTGCCCAGATAGCATCAAGTAGAAGGATGAAACATTTGAGTGGACCACAATTAGTTTAGAGAGTCAATAAATATATATGTCAAGCATGTGACTGTTCATCTCTTTTTTTTTGGTCTGTGCTTATTATAATTATAGTTCGGAATAGGGATCCTAGAAATAAATTTGCATGGACATGCCTCATTTACTGGATGTAAGTGAAATGCTCCATAATAATTTTGGTATTCAGACAAAAGAACAAATCTGTTCTATTTGGAAAATGAATTCCTCAGTCTTATCTAGGCCCCTGACTTTCTAATCTCTTGCTTTTTCCAATCATTTTTGCTCCCCAACCTTTTACACACAAACTCAAAGGTCATTTTTTTATTATTGGTTTTTCTTTTATTACTTCTCTTTTTTTCTATACTTAAAGCGATTTTATTTTTTTTTTTTTTTTAAGTATTTTATTATACCACCGTGAGATATACAAATAAAAAGATATACAATTAAAAAGTTCATGTTTGGGTTTTGGTCATACAGTGTTTCAGCACCCGTCCCTCCACCAGTGCCCATCTCCCACCACCAACATCCCCGGTTCCCTCCCCCTTCCCAAGCCCTGCTCCATGGCAGGTTCTTTATTTCTTTCCCTTTTCTCTCTCTTTCTCTTTTCCTTCCCTTCCAGACTATGGATTACAGAACATACATGAAAAGGTTGTCATGTGTATCCTTTTGCCTCTATTTAATGCTCAGTTCTAGGTTGGCATTAGTACCCTCGACTATTATTAGCACCCTGTTCCATTTTCTGTCTTACCTAAACTCTGACTCCCACACGTTTGTGATAATCTCCACCTTTGACAAGACCTCCTGATATATGTTTCACTTGACCTTGGATATTGGTATCATAATATGTACATATATATTTATGCCATGCAAATAAATGCAGTCATTCTGTATCTGTCTCTCTCCTTCTGGCTAATTTCGCTCAACATAATCTTCTCCATGTCCATCCATTTATAGGCAAATTTTATAACTTCATTTTTCCTAACAGCTGCATAGTATTCCATTGTGTAGATGTACCAAAGCTTCTTTATCCAGTCATCGATTTTCGGGCACTCTGGTTGCTTCCAGATTCTGGCTATTGTGAATAATGCTGCTATGAGCATAAAAGTAGGGATGGTGTTTCCGCTGCGTATTTTTGGTTTCCCAGAGTAGATTCCCAGGAGTGGTATGGCTGGGTAAAATGGGAGTTCAATTTCTAGTCTTTGGAGGAAAGTCCATATTGTTTTCCAGAAAGGCTGTACCAGCCGGCATTCCCACCAACAATGGATGAGTGTCCCCTTTTCCCCACATCCACGCCAGCACTTGTTGTTCTTGCTCTTTTGAATATGTGCCAGTCTCTGTGGTGTAAAGTGGTATCTCATTGTTGTTTTGATTTGCATCTCTCTGATGATTAGTGATGATGAGCATTTTTTCATATGTTTTTTGGCCATTCGAATTTCTTCCTTGCTGAAGTTTCTGTTCATTTCTTCTCCCCCATTTTTTGATGGGGTTGTTTGTTTTCTTCTTGTAAAAGTTCTACCAGTGCCTGATATATCCTGGATATTAACCCCTTATCAGATGGGTATTGGGTGAATATTCTTTCCCATTCTGTGGACTGCTTTTGTATCTTAGTCACTGTTTCTTTTGAGGTGCAGAAGCTTTTCAGTTTCATGTAGTCCCATATGTTTATCTTTTCTTCTAGTTGCTTTGTTAGTGATGTTTCACCTTTGAAGATGCCTTTAGCTTCAATGTCGTGGAGGGTTTTTCCTATATTTTCTTCAATGTACTTTATGGATTCAAGTCTGATATTGAGATCTTTAGTCCATTTTGATCTGATTTTTGTGCATGGTGTTAGACACAGGTCCAAATTCATTTTTTTACATGTTGCTGCCCAGTTTTCCCAACACCACTTGTTGAAGAGGCTTTCCTTACTCCATTTTAGACTCATTGCACCTGTATCAAAAGATTAAATGATCATGTGTTTGAGGTTGGGTGTCAGGATACTCAATTCTATTCCATAGGTCCACAGGTCTGTTTTTTATTCCAATACCATGCTGTTTTAATTACTACTGCCTTGTAGTACAGTTTGAAGTTGGGAAAGGTGATGCCTCCCATCTTCTTTTTCCCGAGGATTGCTTTAGCTATCCTTGGGGGTTTATTGTTCCATACAAATTTCAGGAGCGTTTGGTCACTTTCTTTGAAGAATGTCATCGGTATCCTTATAGGGACTGCATTGAATCTGTACAGAGCTCTAGGGAGTATTACCATTTTGACAATGTTGATTCTCCCCATCCATGAACAGGGAATGTGTTTCCATTTCCTTGTGTCCTCTTTTATCTCTTGGAGCAGTGTCTTGTAGTTTTCTTTGTACAGGTCCTTTACATACTTGGGTAAGTTGATTCCTAGGTATTTGATTTTCTGTGGCACAATTGTGAATGGAATAGTTTCCTTAATATCCCTTTCTTCTGTTTCGTTATTTGTATATAGGAAAGCCACTGACTTTTTGGGTGTTGATTTTGTATCCTGCCACTCTACTATATGCGTCTATTGTTTCTAGGAGTTTTTTGGTAGAGAGTTTAGGGTTCTCTAGGTATAATATCATGTCATCTGCAAATAATGATAGCTTGACTTCTTCCTTGCCTATCTGGATGCCCTTGATGTCCTTTTCTTCTCTGATTGCTGTGGCAAGTACTTCCAGTACTATATTGAATAAAAAGAGGTGAGAGGGGGCAACCTTGTCTTGTCCCTGATCTCAGGGGAAGGCTTTCAACTTTTCCCCCATTTAGAATGATGCTTGCTGTGGGCTTTTGGTAGATGGCTGTAACTATCTTGAGGAAAGTCCCTTCAATTCCCATTTTCTGGAGCGTTTTAATCATGAACGGGTGCTGGATCTTGTCAAATGCTTTTTCTGCGTCTATTAGAAAGGATCATATGGTTTTTTATTTTTTCTTTTATTGATATGATGTATTATGTTGATTGACTTGCGAATGTTGAACCATCCTTGCATTCCCGGGATGAATCCAACTTGGTCATGATGTATAATCTTCTTGATGAGTCTTTGGATTCTGTTTGCTAGTATTTTGTTGAAGATCTTAGCATCCGTGTTCATCAGGGATATTGGTCTGTAGTTTTTCTTTCTTTGTGTTGTCTCTCCCTGCTTTGGGTATCAGGGTGATATGTGCCTCGTAGAAGCTGTTTGGGAGTGTTTCTGTTTCTTCTATTTCCTGGAAGAGCTTGAAAAGGACTGGCAGTAGGTCCCTCCTTAAAGGTTTGGTAGAGTTCACTAGGGAATCCGTCTGGACCTGGGCTTTTGTGTTTGGGCAGACTTTTAATTGCTGTTTCTATTTCCTCGATGGTGATGGGTTTATTCAGGTATTGGAGGTCTTCTTGTTTCAGCCGTGGGGAGGTTATAGGACTTCAGGAATTGATCCATTTCTTCTAGATTCTCATGTTTCCACGGCATACAGGCTCTCAAAGTAATCTCTGATGATCTTTTGGATTTCTGCGGTTTCTGTTGTGATGTCACCCTTTTTATTTCTGATTCTGTTTATTTGGGTTTTCTCTTTCCCTGTCCTTACAAGTTTTGCCAATGGTTTGTCAATCTTGTTTATTTTTTCAAAAAACCAGCTCTTGGTTTCATTAATCTTTTGGATTGTTTTTTTGGTTTCCAACTCATTGATTTCCTCTCTAAGTTTTATTATATCCTTTTTTCTGCCTGGGTTGGACTCCTTTTGTTGGTCTTTTTCTAATGTCTTCAGCTGTGTAGTCAGGTTATTTATGTGGGCCCTTTCTTGTTTCCTGATGAATGCTTGCAGGGCTATAAACTTCCCTCTTAACACGGCTTTTGCCGTGTCCCACAAGTTCTTATAATTGGTATCTTCATTTTCATTTATTTCCAGAAATCTTTGGATTTCCTGTTTGATTTCTTCTATGACCCATTTGTTGTTCAGCAGTGAGCTGTTCAGTTTCCAGGTGTTTGGTTTGACTCCCTGTTTTTGTGTACGGTTAACTTCCATTTTCAGTGCATCATGGTCTGAAAAGATAGTTGACACAATTTCTATCTTTTTAATTTTATTGAGGTATGCTTTGTGGCTCAGCATGTGGTCTATCTTGGAGAAAATTCCATGTGCACTAGAGAAAATGTGTATTCAGCTTTCAAAGGTCATTTTTGACATTGCATTTAACACAACTCATTTCAGAGAACAAAGTGAGGGGTTAGCCATCACTCTTCTGAACTATAACAAGTCTAGAAACTTGGGATAATGTTCTTAATAATTAACAGCTTGAATGCTGTAATTTCAACGTGAATGCCTACTGTTAGCAAATATAGAAAACACTTATGAAAAACATTTACTGTGTGTGGCTATTTTTTTCAGTGATGAGGATCAAATCCAAGCAAGGCAAGTGCTCCACTGTTGATCTATGTCCCGAGTCTTTCTGTGGCTTTTAAATCCATATGCTATAATCAATACCTTGGCACATATTAGATTTTGTGAGTTAGCTTTGGTAAACCAAATTCTCTTGACTTCGGCACTTAAAATACTGTGTAACCTTGTACATGCTACTTATCTCTATCTGAACATTAGTGTCTTTTTTTTTTTTTTTGCTTTATTTTTTGGGTCACACCCGGCGATGCTCAGGGTTTATTCCTGGCTCTGCACTCAGGAATTACTCCTGGCGGTGCTCGGGGGACCATATGGGATGCTGGGGATCGAACCTGGGCCGGCACAGGCCAGCCACGTGCAAGGCAAACGCCCTACCCACTGGGCTATCACTCCGGCCCCTGATCATTAATTTCTTTAACCATAATCTGAGGAAATTAAATATGCCTACATCTTTTTCAGAATATTGGTTATGGATTAGTTAAGATTCAAGCAAAACCTTCATGATATCTAAGATATTCTTAAACACTCAATAAACATTAACTACTATCATTACCTTAATTACTAGCATAATTTAGTCAGAAGCAAAATGAAGACTGAGAAAAGTTTTGGGCTTTTGCCAAAATATATTTCAGTGTCATGGGGTTATCCAACCAAGATTTATTGATATTTCACATATATTACTTTGAAATTTACAGTTCTTTCAGCTTCGCCAATCATGACTCTCACCTGCCCTTCTTCCTTAAATTGTACCTGAACTTTCAGTGTAAGACTTACTGTGAAAGGGAATAAGGATAGGTGATGTAAGCAGAATGTACGTAAACCCTGTCATTTCCATTTGAAAAGTTCTTCTGTTGTTGTCTTGCTTTCTGGGGGTGACTTAAGGGCACACCTGATGGTATTAAAGGCTTAATCCTGACTCTGTGGTCAGGGATTATTCGGCAGTGCTCAGTGAACAATCTATGGTATAGAGCATCAAGCTGGAATTAACTACATGCAAATCAAGCATAATCTCAAAAACATGACAAGTAATAATAAGATATAGTAAATCAATTAGCATAAATAACAAAATATAGCAATCATCAAAGAATAGCTCTTATGCATTATTTTATATAATTTGTTTATCAGTATACTTTTATAATTTAGCTATACTTACAGCTGTTGAAAAATATCAAAATGTTTAAGAATTGGTTTCCTCAATTTTAATTGGAAGACTCATTAAATTAATATCAAACTAGTGTAAACATATTGCAATATATCACTGCTTCTAAAGAACTACAAGACCTGTCCCAGATGTGTTCTCCAGACTCATCTTTGGCCATTTCCTCCTTTATATCTTCTGTTACAGATATCCAGAGGAATTTTTTAATGCTGTCTTCTTTGACTGGAAAACTCTCATTTACCTTTCAAATCTCCATTTATACATTTTCCTCTAGGCATTCTTGTCTAGTACTGTTCACTAGTTTTTATAACGAAGATTTAACTTTGTTTAAAGCATTTTGTCCTTGAATCCTAAGAGATTGTCTATAAATCACCAGGATATGCTAGCAGATGAGAGAATGTCTTTGTTTGAAAGACGTGAGATGGATATATCTGTGTATATTAAGTAAGTCTTTTTTTTTTTTTGCTCTTTTGGGTCACACCCAGCAATGTGCAGGAGTTACTCCTGGATTATTCCATGGTCCTCGGAGGACCATATGGGATGCTGGGGATCGAGCCAGGGTCGGCAACATGCAAGGCAGATGCCCTACCTGCTGGACTATCACTCCAGCCCTTAACTAAGTCTTTTATGATGGAGGCCTTGGGTATTTTAGACCTTCATCTTGAAATTTTGAGGTAGTGACTCCTAAAGTAAACCATATGGACAATCAGCAACATCTGTGCCAACTAGTCTCAGTCAAAGAAGTACACACTAGGTATAGGTGAGCTAATCAGGCCAACAATATGTATTGTGATGTATCCTGTGGAGAGAATACTGCTGATCTCCTTATTGAAAGAGAACAACTGGAAGTCCACATATATAGCTCTCTCAGTTGTGCCAACGTACCATTTCTTGTACTAATTTTAATTTTGTTGTTGTGGTTTTGGGTGCTCCAGGCTTACGTCTGACTCTGTACTTAGAAATCATTCCTTGTGGGCTTAGGGGACCATAAGCAGTGTCAGGGATCAAAACCAGGTAGGCTGCATGCAAAGAAAGTGTCCTATCCCCTGCACTATTTCTATGGCCGTGAACTTCCCTTATTCATTTTAATCTGTATATTTTGCTATAGCAAATTTTTATCATGGGCTGTGAGAAGCTCAAGTAGCAGAGACATGACTGTGAATGCAAGGCCCTGATGTTGATTCCTATCTCACATGACCCCAAAAACGGGCTGCTGGAATAGCCCTGGTGGTCTCTGGACATTATTAGGTGCAAACCACTAAATACATAAGATTAACACTGATGGAGACTGAAAATTGAGCGGTGTGGTCCCACTCTTAACCTCGTACCACAGAGTAGGGATTCCCTGTTAAATAAAATAAGCAAAAATTTTGTCTCAGTGCTTTCAGTGACTTCCGGATGTCTTAGAAAATTTTTCGTCTTAAGTAGTTTTGATGGAGGCTCAAATTATGTATTAAAATTGTATTTGTATTATGTATTTGTACTTGTACTATGTATTTGTATTAAAATGTGTTAATGATGTTAGTATTGCAGGTAGACATGGATGTCAGAATTTAAATAAAGTGTCCATGTCCATATTGTGGCTGGTGCTAGGTAGGGGGTGCCAGGGAAAGGCAGGAAAAGACTGCCCTGTGTTTAGAGTTCATGGAAGGTGACTTACAGGAATCCACCAGAGTAGGCTCCTGAGTGCTGAGTCTCATCTGGGTAGATGAAGCACTGAGACACTGGAATATTAAATGTGTTGACCAAGGCCATGGAGATTGGAGGCTATCAATGTGAGTATTATTTATTATCTCAAATTTGGACCCCACTTGACTGTTCAGGGGCTGCTCCCAGCTCTGCTTGGAGCTTTCACTCTGGTGCTTTGGAGACCATAGGGTTCTGAGGATCAAACTCAGAGCCTCACATGTAAGCAAGGCTTACCACTAAGTCACAACCCTAGTCCCAACATGGATATTGTTTTATCCAAACAATAAAAAGAATGAAGAGACTAATAATATTTAGGCCCTGGTAGATAACTTTTGTATTATAACATTGCTATTTTTTTTTATTTTGGCACCACACCTAAACTTACTCCCTTTTTAATTCATTTTATTTTTTACAAAGTTGTTCATGATGATGTGTTACAGACATTTCCGTATTGTAACACCAATCCCATCACCACTGCACCTTCCCATCACCGTTTTATCCAATTTTCCCAACCTGTCCCTATATAGGGCCTTCAGTAGTTTATTTTATATTGCTTGCTATAAATAATTTGCTGAATGAATGATCAAAAAAATGTTTCCTTAAAAGAAAGTTAGTGAAGATTTTGTATCTCACCATGGAGCCATTAAGACCTTTTATAAAATACTACTAACATGTTGTTAAAGGTTAAGCCTTCTGTGTCTGTGTTATATTTCGTTAATTGAGATTGGATGTAGTCTGCATTAGATCTCATTCAATCGGTGTGCTGGCCGGTTTATAATCAGTGTTGTAGAGTCTGAGATGTTGTGTGGCCACATTTGTGGCTGCAATCTCCAGAATGCCCCCAATTTTAAGTGGGGTGATACAGGTGGAGTTAAGGTGTTTTTTTTTTTTGCTTTTTGGGGCACACCTGGCAATGTTTAGAAGTTAGTCCTGGCTCAGAACTCAGGAATTATTCCAAGCAGAACTTGGGGACCATACGGGATGCCAGGGATTGAACTTGGGTTGGCTGCATGCAAGGCAAACATCCTACCTGTTGTCTATTGCTCTGGCCCCAGAGTTAAAAATTTTTTGGTCACACCCTCACACCAGCAATGCTCAGGGGTTACTCCTGGTTCTGCACTCAGGAATTACTCCTGGCAGTGCTCAGGGACCATATGGGATGACGGGGATCAAACCCATGTCGGCCACATGCAAGGCAATTGTCCTACCACTGCGCTATCGCTCTGTCCCCTGAATACATTTTTTTAATTTGTATATTTTTTATTATTAGAGAGGATATGGGGAAATGGGTGCTCATACACTGTTGGAATGTTAACTTATTAGACCCTTTTGAAAAAATACAGACACACAAATATTAAGAATTAATTTCTCTGAGTCAATAATTTAACACCCTGAATACATTTTTAACTGGGTGGCAACTTTGGAATGTGCACATGATTGCTGGGGCTTCCAGAAGTACAGACAGGGAGATGTGGGGAGATAGCCCATCCAGACTCTGGAATCCTGGAGATTTCAGTCTCAAAACGTGCAGACCTGAGTTTTTCAACAGATTGATTTCTTGATGAGGCTTGTCCCAAGCAGTGGAGTCCCACTTTGAGCATGACAGCAATTTTGAAGTGTGGAGGTTATGTTTTGTTTTTTTGTTTTTGTTTTGTTTTTGTTTTTTTTTCTGCCAGGGCTCTGCTATACTTACACCTGGCTCTTCTTAGGATTCACTTCTGACTGCTCCCAGGGGACCGTGTGCAGTGTTGGTGACCAGCCTACCAGGGTTTGCTGCAGGTCAAGTGCCTTAAGGCCCTGACTCCTGCTCCCACCCTTTGCTTCCCTCCCCCATCACTTGTGGCGAGGCACACCCCTGGCAGTGCTGATGAGTACTTCCAGCTCACTACTCTGAGGTTCCAGTGGTGCTCGGAGACTGCTCGATGCTGGGGGTGAATCTAGAGGTCTAGCATGCAAAGCATGCTCTAGGTAGGGTCCTTGGAGCAACCCCCTTGAGGGTGTGTTAGATCGTATATCCCATACATTTACAGTTGCGTTTTTATCACCTGTCTTGATTTTTGAAAATGTCTACAAATGATCTAAATATGTATAGTTGATAACTATGACTATCTTCCTTCCCTGAGGACCCCAATACTCCACCGATTCAACACACGCTTTCAACACCTCTTGTCCAATGAGTTCAGTTGTGCAGGTTAGTTCTCCTGTTATGTTGCCTTTGGTCCGTTGTTGCTTCCTTGCTGTGCACCTTAACTCCCACATAGGAGAGATCATTCTCTCTCTGTCCCTTTCCCGCTGGCTGACTTTACTCAGCATGGTATCCTTCAGTTCCAGTGATGTTCCAGCAATTTGCATGATTTTGTTATCTATTAGAGTTGTGTAGTATTCCATTGCATATACATACAAAATACTTCATTTTTAAAGGTTAAAACATTAAATGGGTCTAGAGAGACACTCCAGACCCACAGCTGCACTGGCATGTGGCCGCTCTGTGACCACATGACAGTCTTAGACAATAATGGAAGTTAGGTCCAGGTCATTCCCAGGATCTTTCACATTTATACACTGCAATAATCATTGTCCTGTGTGGCAGAGCCTGGCAAGCTGCCCATGTTGTATTTGATATGTCTAAAACCAGTAACAATTATAGACTTCATTCCCATGACCTGAAGGAATAGTTTGAGGATCTTCATGTTCCTGGAGCGAGCAGATCCCCTTGGGCTACACTAGCATGTGACAGGATGTATGGAGATGTTACTGGGTGTCTGCTCGAGTAAATCGATAAACAATGGGAACACAAGTGATACAAGTGATTGAAATGAGAATAGTTTTATGGATACACAAACTTTGCAGTGACCTTTTTGGGTGTTTTACTACACATACATATTACATGTGTAATCTTTGTCTGTAGTTTTTAATCTCTCTGGGAGTAAGGAGTAAGGATTGTGACTTGCTTATTGTTTCATCTCTAGAATTAAAACACTGACAATACAGAGCCCCTCCAATATTGATGGAATAAATTTAGCAAACAATATTCTTACACTGCTATCACATCTACATACTTATTCCCTAAGATTATTTTATTATAACATTAATCAATTTAACTGATAATAATGCCAATGGATATTGAATAAAGTCAAGTTTTGCAAGTAGCCAAGAAATGTGTTTTTATGACTCTCTCTTTGATGAGTTCATTCTTAATAACATTTAGAACATAGACGATGGGAAAATTACTTGTCAGATAAGCTTCCGTAAGTTTTGTTTCTCCCAAATGACCTAATGAAAATTACAATAAAAATATGAGGTACTGGGGGCTGGAGCGATAGTCCAGCATGTAGGGCATTTGCCTTGCACACGGCCGACTCATGCCAGCCCGGGTTCGATCCCTGGCATCCCATATGGTCCCCCAAGCACCGCCAGGAGTAATTCCTGAGTGCAGAGCCAGGAGAAACCCCTTAGCATCGCCGGGTGTGACCCCCAAAAAGCAAAAAAAATATGAGGTATTACTTTACGGAACCTACAAAGAGGGTTGAAAAAGGGGATTGATCCGGAAGCTTCTAAAGCCGTTTGAGTCTCAGGTAAGACTCAAATACCTGACCAAGACACTTGGTTTGAAAGAAGAGTATTATAATAATACTGGATAGAGTATTTTTTTAATCCATAATTGAAAAAAAAACACTGAAGTACCTTACCTGGGCCTACTACAGAAAACATTAATAGGTTAAGATTTTAATTTCTTGAAACCACCATCTGCATCACTGGAAGATTTGGGATAATACAACCATCTTACTTTATCACAAGGATGTTGCAGTGATCAAAGTTAAATATTTAAGAGAAATGGAAATATTAAAGTGTATTTTAATAGAGCTTTTATAACTATTAGTGTACTATAGATATGCACCTTATGGACATTTCATTATATTTAAAATGCACCTTATGGATATTTCATTATATTTTAAGATGGTCAATTACTCAAAAAGAGGTACAACATATCATTAAGGTCTAACAGATATAAACTGTGGCAAAATGATAGCCAATGATTATTTTCTATTATTTAGCATACACTGGATTCTGGGAAAAAATCCCTTCATATTACATTGTTTTGTCCTCAACACATTACAAGGTACAAAAATTCATGTCCCCTATTTACTGGTGAGTAAACTCAGGCTCAGTAGCCTGAGCTCATGTCAAAAAGTAGAATTTTCCTTTCTTAAAACCTAAGTTCTTTATGTTTCAACTTACTAATTTTTAGGAAAACTGGGAGAGGAAATATATGATGTACTTTCAATCAGTGAGTACTATAATTAGAAATTTATTAATCTGTATTGCCAATACTCACATAAAAACTATGTGGACTGAGGAGAGACGGCCTCTGTATATTGAATGTGGAGTGCAGCACTGTAACTAAACAATTATGCAACCCCAATTTTAGACTGGACTCAAGATTAGATGTTAATGCCCATCAGAAGATTAAAATATAAGCCTATTTCATAATCTATTTGCACAGAGGGGCTAAAACAAAATAAATTCATGAAATTTATTCTAAAAATGTGAATTGGGGGAACATTTTCATATTCAATAGCTCTCAGATTCACACTTCCACATGCGCTAAAGATTCATTTTACCAGCTCCTAGAGCAAGGGGATAATATTCAAAGATTGTCTCATTCTCTGTCTTTCTTTGCTTTTGATTTGGAGAGGAACATACTCATAAGCGCTAAAAATGCTGGCAGTATGGGGGGTCACAAGGCATGCTGGGTTTCAAGCCTGGGTCTGATTTCAAGGCAGGTGCCAGGCTCACTGCCTTATCACTTCAGTCCTGTCTCATTCTTTTTTTCACTTTCAATCTTTTAATTTTGGTAAACTAAGTCAAGAGTAGTATTCAGTAATCCCTTCCCTATCAGATATTTTGTCATATTTATATTCATTTATTTTTCTAACTCTCAAATGGGAAATTTGTTTCAACTAAATACTGTATTGAGAAGGTTTTTTTGAAAAAGCACCTCAGTAAAATGAAACAATAATTCTCTTGGCCAACAAATACTAAAATTTACCTTTCTTTAAGGCTAACTTGAAAAACTCTGAGCATAATGTCATAAAATGACTCTGATAAATAGCACAAAAAACAACTAGTGAGAAAACATCTCTTTTCTCTCCAGATCTCTTTTCAGAAAACAGTTTAACATTACCCAATACAATTGGATGGCCACATTCAAGCTAAAAAGTCATCTAACACCTACCTCAAAAAATGCTCACCATAAAATACATGGGACATATTTTGTGCTAATACCTTATGACAATCTAGACTACATTAATTAGCATAACAACTAGTTTCTAAATCAAGTTATATATGTTTTCTTATGAGAGAGCGATTATAGTTATTATAACCCTCACTACCTGTCCCAAATATAGGTCCTACTAGTGTGTTTGAAATTTCCTAACCCTGCTAATTGTCAACTATCTACCATTATCCTCTCTACTAATTTAATCTCAGAGACGAACCAGAAAAATATATTTTATACTTCATTTTCCTGTCTCACAAAAAGATGTTGATAGCAATGACACCAAAAAGAGTACTGAAAAAATCTTGAGAAGGATTAGGAAATTTTTTGGTCAGGGGAAAGCCAAGTACCATCTACTCAGCAATCATCTGTGTCCTAAAATTGTATCTTTGTCTTTACTTCTACTTTATGTCTTCTGTTTCCCTTTCAATTATTTCATACTAAAATTTGCAGCCTTACATAGCTTCCCTCAATATTTCACTACCTTACACTAAATAATTTTTAAAAGAGATTGAAGATGTTAATCAACTAGAGGATTTCTTCAGATAATTTTAATACATATTCATATCAGCATAAACAGAAACAAGAACTACTGAAGACATTTCTAAGGCAAAAGTTAGCTAAGTAGAAAGAAAATGGGTTTCATTTGTAAAATTTAAAAAACATTTTAAAATTAGGAATAGTTTCTCAAAATTCTAATCTATTGATTAAGAAATTAGCTTCAGAGAAAATGTATAACAAAGTCATACATTTATGATTATATATTTTCTAAATATCAGTAATTTAAAATATGTTTTCTTTAAATAGTAGGATAGACAAATCCCGATGTGAGCAATTTACCTTGAAGTGACTGTTCTGTCTTTAGAACACTGGGAAAGTAGGTGTTTAATGTATCTTCTAGACAATTACAAAGCAGTGCTTGATCAAAACCTTCTGTGAAGGATATTGACAAACCTGTCCAACTGCAAGAATGCCCTGTAGAGAAAATGATCTATGAGATTACCTGATGGTGGGTTCATGGGTCAGATTGTCAATATCTAGAGAATGATCACAGAAATAAACTTTTAGTGTTTTCTAGTGTAACATCTATATTTATGAGCCTGTTAAAGCAGGTAGTCAATCAAAATCAGTTAAAGCTATTATAATTCCCCCAGCTAAACACAACAAAACAAAATCCCTGAAATCTTTATTAAGAGAAATCAATATAGCATGAAAATCCAAAATAGATTTTTTATTCATGTCAGGGAGAAATTGGTAATATTTTATCATTTTGTGCATATGTTTATTAGATGAAAATAGATTGATATAGTAAAGTCATATAGTCATTAGATTTTACTTTTCTTCCATTCCTACATTGTGTGAGATACCCACAGAACTCGGAACAGAGTGATACTTTCCCTATCAAATGTGATTCCTTTATGAAAAACGTTTTAGTTCCAGAGGCCCTATTCTCTCTCAATGGAACAAACATCTCTGAATGCAGCAGTTATGTGTACCCAGGTCAGGAACTCAACATGATGAACGACCTAGCACCTGAGCTGTGCAGGAGAAAGTGAGCAGCATGGAACACTTTCAAGAGCGTCAAAGAAATAGCTAACAGAACAAAGAACCTCTGGCTCTGGGCAATCTCTATGACTACACCGTTCTCCCTGTATTAACATAAGCCTCAGAGACCTGGGCCCTACGAAAGCAGGATGAGAATGCTATTTGGGTCTCCCAAAGAGAAATCTAAAGAGCTATGCTTGGAATATCACACCTCACTCAAGTGAGAGAAGAAATCGGAGTTCCGACCTCCATCGACGATCCAGAGTCAGGGATGCTGTCTCATTTGCCAAGGCATTGAAAATCAGATGGGCTGGATATGTAATGTGATTTGGAGATGATCGCTGGATTAGAGCCATAACTGACTGGATCCCATAGGACGTTAAAAGATCAGGTGGCCGCCCACCTACAAGATGGTCAGATTTCTTCGCCAAGACCCTGAAAAAATGGTTTGAGGTTCTTTGTATTCCTGGAGCAAGCAGATGCCATTGGGCTACACTGGTATGTGACAGGGACAAATGGAAATCTTACTGGTACCCACTCAAGCAAATCAACGAATATCTGAATGTCAAGTGATCAAGTGATATTTGGAAATATTCATTCTTTTATCTAAGTTCAATTGGATCTCTAGTAAAAGAATCTATTTTTTTCTCATGATTTGACTCCTGCTGTCAAACAATATAGGTGATTTGTTAAGCCTAAAATTATTTAGGTTATGACATAGTTCTCTAATGCAAGTCAGGTTATAGGCTGGATTGCAATAGCTTACATCTTTGAAAGGATAAGTGAAAATATAAATGGCAATCTCTGAAGAAGGTTCTGTTTTCTGAAATGTTGACTTACTTCTTGAACATAAACTTAAGAAAAATGTATCAAAATGTAAATTTCACCTTTCCAATATCTTAGAAGGCGAACTGATATTTAAGTATGAAATAAGTATTAAAGTTTACAGTATTGTAAACTTGTTACAGTCCATAGTTTCTTTATCCAGTAGTCTGTTCTCAGCCACTCAGTTCCTTCCAGATTCTGGCTATTGTGAATAGCAATGCAGTGCAAGTGCATAATAGTGCAGGTGACGTTGCTGCTGTGTGTTCTGGGGAGCCCAGGATATATTCCCAGACATGGTATTCTTGGTCAAATGGGAACTCAATTTCCTAGTTGCCTGAGGAATATCCATTTTTTTCCAAAAAGGTAAACATACTTGTACCTGATGTCCCAAGTAAAAAATCAGTTGGCATTCTCACCAACAATTAAGGAGAGTCCCTTTCTCCCTTCTTCCATGCCGCCCTGGTTGCTCTTGTTCTTTTGGATGTGTGCCAGTCTCTGTGGTGTGAAATGATATCTCATGTTATTTTGATTTGCATCACCCTGATGATTAGCAATGTAGAGTAATCTTATGTGCCTTTTGACCATTTGAATTCCTTCTTTGAGGAAGTTTCTACCCATTTCTTCTCCCCATTTTTTGATAAGATTGGATGTCTTTTTCTTGTGAAGTTTTGCCAGTGTCTTGTGTAACTTTGATATCAACCCCATTTGGGATGGATATTAGGTAGATAATTTTTTTTCTGAATGTGAGCTGTCTTTGAATTTAAAAAAACTTTTTCTCTTGAAGTGAAGAAGCTCAGTTTCATGTAGTTCTATTTGTAATTTTTTATTCCACTTGCTGGTCAGTGGTGTTTCATCTTTTTTTAGTGGTGTTTCATCTTTGAAGATGTCTTAGCATATTTAATATCCTTTTCTTCCTTTGATTATTTGTTTATAGGAAAGTCAGGAAATTTTGGGTATCCATTTTGTAACCTGTCACTCTACCATATAAATTTATTGTTTCTAGGACCTTTTTCATAGAGTCTTTAGGATACTCAAGTATAGTGTCATGTCATTTGCAAATAGTGAGAGCTGATTTCTTCTTTTAAACGTAGGTAAAAGGACATACCTGACAATATTTCAGTATCTGTATTGCAAACCATAAGGCTGAAAAGGAAAAATAGAGAGTAAAAGAGAGAGAAAAAGAGAAGAAAAGTGCCTGTCAGAAGCAGAGGTGATATTGGGGAACTGGGGACATTGGTTGTAGAAAATGTACAGTGGTGAAGGGGTGAAGGAACATTGTATGACCAAAACCCAATCATGAACTGTATTTAACTATGATTCAATAAAATGTATATATAAAGAAAATAATAAATTCTAATAATAAAAATATCACACACCTTCAGATTTCGAGCGGCCCAGAACATCTCATATGTCTGTCTAGCTAGTAGAGCCCAGGGCATCTGCTTGCTCGGAACATAAAGAGCCTCAATCCATTCTGATGAGGTCTATAATTTACTGGTATTTGGCATATCAAATACACCGGGTACTTGCCAGTCTCCGGCAGGTACTACTCTGAGTCATCTCTAAGTCCAGCATTTAATGTGAACCGCTAGCGTGATAGCTGGTCGCTGGTGGAGTTCTGCGGAGAGAAGTCGGATGTGAAATGGAGGCCCTCTGAGTGGGAGGTCGTCTGGCTTGTTGCAAGGCTCTCTGGCTGGCGGGCCAGGGCTAGAACCCGCCATCTCTCCTGGGCCCTTGGCGCTGGGCACAGGAGAGCAAGTAGCAGCTCTGCCCCATGTCTGTCTCTAATAAATATTATTAGAAAACCATAATAGTAATTTTCAACTCTCTAACAATATTTATCATATAATTCATGGAATTAGAGTTAACCATACACATGTCTATATTCTCTCCTAGGATTTAAACTCCTACAAGTCCACATCATTTCCATTGCTTCCATTTCTTCCATGACATACAATAAGTCCTAACATATAACCTTTGTTTGAATGACTTAACATGAGATACAAACCGTTCCTTTTAATATTCAACAATCATTGATTTCTCTAGGAATCAGACATCTCTTTAGCCAGAAAAACAGTGGCCAGGTGAACTGGTAATGGTGGGAAGTTTGCCACAAGTGTGTGTGGGGCAAATGGCAGTTAGGATACGTAAGGGACCAGTATGACAGTAATAGTTAGAAATGATCACTCTGAATAGGAACTGAGTGTTGACAGTCGGAAAAGAGATATACACAACAACCTTTTGGTATCTGTATTGCAAACCATAATTCCCAAAAGGAAAGAGAAAGAAAGAATTAAAGAGTGGAGTGCAAAAGCGAAGCGTGGGTGGTGGGAAATATATACTGTTGGAGGGATGAGTGTTAGAAAGTATGACTGAAACCCAATCATGACAACTTTATAATTGTGTCTCAGTATTGCAAAAACAGTGAATAAATAGATTTAAAAATAAATTAATTTAAAAAATATATACCTCTTAGAATAGCACATATGCCTATGATCTTGTTTGCTGTCCTAAGTCTCCCAAATTTGTGGGACTACTATTGACTAAGTGCTTATTTATCCCTTAGGAAATGTTGTCTTAGTGGCTTCCCCTGATCCCTTTAACATAACTTTAGGAAAAACATACATATTTTCCTCTTGTTTTTCCTTTTTATATGTTTTTTTCTTTTCATGAGAGCTTTAAAGGAAGGTGCAGTGTTTTATTATGGTGTAGTAATTTTCTATGTACTGCGGATAACAGATTTTTAATGAGAGAAATATCAGTTGCATTCAAATGTCCAGTTTGTTTGTTTTGCTTTGTTTTCAATTTTCTCTAAGTGCTCCTTCTTTTGTGAAAACACAAACTCATTTTCCTGCCTACTAATAGCTTTTCATGAAGTGATTTTCCTTTTTTCGACCCCCTTTATTTTTAAGTTTCTAAGAAGTACCAGATGTTGAAAGAAACTTTCTCTTATTGATGTCCAGAGAAAACAAAAGCATGCATCACTTCAAGCTTGACCTGCATAAGCAGAAAATGGACTAAACACGGCTGCCAGAATTAAATACAGTGCAGATGGCATAAAAGAGAAATCCTAAAGTAGTATCATTTTACTTACTTGTGCTTTCATTGTTCCTCTTCGCACCGATTACAGAATTAATTTTTGTTAAATAGTGATGATAGAGTAGAAGACAGAAAAGCCACACAGAAAAGGATTCTATGAGGCTTCATCTTGTGGCTTAGAGGCCAGAGCTTTATCATGAGAGAATCACATTCCTACTGTGGAGTACTGGAGCCTATCTTTAGAGAAGAGGAAATTATGATCAAGTAAATTGACATATACAGGGTTAAACAAATTAAACAATTGACTAACTACATCAAGGATACCCTAAGTGGTAAATATTGGCTTAGCCTTTCTCATCAATAGGTACAAAATATTTGTACCATAAACTATTTTACAGGATTATTGCCCTTTAGAATAAACTTCAGGAACTGCCCTCTGCTAGGGAAAATTACTTACTAGAAAATTAGGTAATGGGAATAATAATACAACTATCTCTATAGTATAAAATGCCAGTACTGTGTAACATGGTATGGAGAATTCTTGAGATCTTATGCTTTTTCCAGCTCCAAGAGGTGCAGTTCAGTTGAAAAATTATTATGCCATACTTGTAAAAAAGTTTCCCCATGGGAAAGTTCCAGGAAAATAAAAATAATGCAGTCTTTTTAAAGCAATGCCCTGTGGGACCATAGAAATTCTCTTAAGATACCACCTCTGAGATAGGAATTATTAAGGGATATAAAATCTGAAAAAATTAAGTTTCCCAGACTTGAGTTGGTAAATAAGATTTTACTAAAGAACAAAATCCAATTGCTGTAAAATTTCAAATTATTAATAGATATATAATTCACTGAACAAACCAGAGGTCAACCCAATTTGCAAAGGTCTTCAATTTGAATAGAGCACTCTATTTGTATGCTCCAATAAGGTAAATACGGAAAAATGTACAGCAATATAGGAGATGAAGATCAGAAATTGGTAGGGAAAATATAAGAAAATTAATGAGATAGCAATATATATATAATAAAGCTATATATTGTTATAAATTTAATAATATCTATATTAAATATATCTTTTTCATGATTGAACTCTTCTGTCAGAGTGAAGGATGGGATAAAAAACTGAAGAGGAGATAAAAATCAGTGTAGATAATGTAGATAGAGTTACAGGATAACCTGAACCAAGAACGATATTGTATGCCAGACTAGAATTGAGCATTGAATTTTGGCAAATGGATTAACATGATAACTCCTAAATGTATATAAGGTAAGTCACAATGTGAAAATTAAGGGAGAGAGAGAGGAGGAGGGAGGAGAATGAGGAGGAAGAGGAAGAGGAGGAGGAGGAGGAAGAGGAAGAAGAGGAAGAGAAAGAAGAAAAGAAAAGAAGACAGAAGAAAAGAAGATGAAGATGAAAGACAAAAGATGGAAGACAAAGAAGAAGGTGATGACGAAGATAAAGATGATGATGATGATGACAACTATGAAAGAAGAAAAAAAGAAGGAGGAGGAGGAGGAGAAGGAGGAGGAGGAGCAGGAGGAGGAGGAAAAGAAGGAGAAGAAGGAGGAGACGGAGAAGGAGGAGGGAGGGAGACGGAGAGGGAGGAGAAGGAGGTGGAGGAGGAAGAGGAGGGAGGAGAAAGAGGAGGAGGAGGAGAAAGAGGAGGAGGAGGAATAGAAGGAGTAGGAGAAGGAGAAGGAGAAGGAGAAGAAGAAGAAGAAGAAGAAGAAGAAGAAGGGAAGGGAAGGAAGGGAAGGAAGGGAAGGAAGGAAGGAAGGGAGGAAGGAAGGAAGGAAGGAAGGAAGGAAGGAAGGAAGGAAGGAAGGAAGGAAGGAAGGAAGGAAGGAAGGAAGGAAGGAAGGAAGGAAGGAAGGAAGGAAGGAAGGGAAGGAAGGAAGGAAGGAAGGAAGGAAAGAAGGAAGGAAGAAAGAAAGAAAGAAAGAAAGAAAGAAAGAAAGAAAGAAAGAAAGAAAGAAAGAAAGAAAGAAAGAAAGAAAGAAAGAAAGAAAGAAAGAAAAGAAAGATTAGGCCTACTATAGAAGCAGGCTGGGGAGCAGGGAGGGAAATCTGGGGACATATGTGATGGGAAATATGTACTGGTGGAGGCATGGGTGCTGCAACATTGTACGACTAAACCTAATCATACACAGCTTTATAAATTTCTACCTCATGGTGTTATAACTGTTTGTAAAAAGAGCAGTTTAGTACCATAATTTCAATGTGCTTCCTTTAAAATATTGAATTACTGCATTCTGAACTTGTAAAATTTATCAAGATAAATGTGGTACTTACATTAGGTTTTTTGAAACATTAATAGCTTTGGGGGTTCCATTATCACCTTTGGACACTCAGATACAAAGTGGAAAAGTCATTGTCTAAATAATGTGAAGAGCTTAAAATGTTATTTATGAAATGCAAAGAGATTAACAGCTTTAACTATTTTCAAGATCTTGATAAACAAAAAAAATGTGGTTTGCAATTTCCTACTTAGAAACTCAGATCTTCATGGGTTGTAACTCTTTGTTTCTAGTTGCTATAGAAATAGTGCAAGGAATCTTGACTGATTTGTACATATTATCTCACTTTCTGACACCATTACTTTAAAAGCAACAGTCCGTTTATTTGTGAAAAAATTGGGTCACTGTACTGAATAGCAATTATAAATACCATTATTTTAATTGAAGGCTATGAATAAAACTTCTGATTTTATGCTGAATGAAATTAGTCAGAAGGAAAAGGACAGATATAGAATGACTGCATTCATTAATACGACATAAATAAATACCAGTGTTTTACTAAATGTGGGAAATGGTAATGGCAGATTAAAACTCACCATTGAATATGCACAAAGAGATTTAAGTGATAAACTCTAAATATCTGCAGGGCTAGCCACAACGTGTAAAATAAGAGGGAGAGAGATGCAGAGACAGAGAGAGAGACAGAGAGAGAAAGAGAGGAAACTGGGGTACCTGCTAGTAAGGTAGCATGGGGGGGGGGCGGGGGGGGGGGGGTACATTGGTGGTGGAAATGGGGCACTGGTGGAGGGATGGGTGCTGGTATACTGTATTACCAAGAACCAATTATGAACACCTTTGGTTTTTTTAAGTCTTTTATTAACCCTGAGATATAAAAAAGATATACATAAAAAGTTCATGTTTGGGTTTTGGTCATACAGTGTTCCAGCACCCGCCCTCCACCAGTCCCATCTCCCACCACCAACATCCCCGCTCCCCCCCCTCCCCCAACCCACCTCCATGGCAGGTTCTTTATTTCTTTCCTTTCTCTCTCTTCTCTTTTCCTTCCCTTCCGACTATGGATTACGAACATGCATTAAAAGGTTGTCTGTATCCTTTTGCCTCTATTTAATGTCAGTTCTAGGTTGATTAGTACCCTCGACATTATTAGACTTGTTCCATTTTCTTCTTACCTAACCTACTCCTCTTTCATGGTGGTATAATAAAAAAATTTTAAAAAATTTAAAAAACTTCTGATTTTATTTTGGTTAGGCATGGGTTGTTGTGTGATTTTTTTCAGGGAGGGTGGGGCTAATATAATTAATGTTTCTATCTTTCTTCCTCTTTTGTGGTCCTCCAATTTGCAATTTTTCCCCTGGTATTTCATTCTTCATTTACTTATAGAGGCCTAAAAAACAAAGAAGAACTCTTTCTTTCCATCCAAACTACTGTCTGGAACCATTCGTCATTCTGCAAACAACCATTTCATTGTGGGCTGTCATAAAAAATATGAATTAATGGAGAAAGAATTCATTGCCTTGTGGAATCATCTCCTATTCTTAATTTATGGCCCTTAGGGGGCCTAGGGCATGCTTTTGAAGCAATTTTCTCTACAAGTGTGACAAGAATGAACCTATCAGAACCAAGAGTTCTCATTCATTGCCATAATCTAGCACTAGGGGTTAGAATGCCTTAATCTCTCTTCTGATTTGAATTTCCTACTTAGAAACCAAGTAGGCTAAGCTTTGTAATTAGAAGTATTCACAGGAAGTTTGGTTAACTAAATTAGTTTAGCTTCTCATTGACCTTATTTTGTGTCTCTGTGTAAGCTACCTTATTATCGTAATATATGAGGCCAGTTATCAAAAACTATTACTTCTACAGAAAACTTTGTCTTGCTTTCAGCTGTACATTTCATTCATCCTGAAGGCACTTCTGAATCCTTAATAGAAGGACTATTGATTTGTGAACACTTTATTTATAACAGACACTATAAGCTTATTTCCCACCTAAGCTGATAACGATGAAGTCACTTGTATTGCAGGGTAAGGAGAGCAGAAAAAAAGCATCCTACAATCCCTATGGGAAGAAACTGCTGTCTGAGGAAAATGGAGGAATCTTATTAGATTCTCAATTCTCTTGATCTCTTCAAAAAGAAGTAGAAAGGGCAATAGAGAGTTTTTTTTCTATTTCCTTAGTCTTGCTATTAACATAGAAATATACATATCTCTTGGCCTGAACAAAATACAGTCCTAAACTCTTTTTCTTTAGTTCTCTTGCTATTTTTTAAATGGCTCAAAAATTGTTCTTCATTTGCAGACAATTATCTAGGGTCTCATATATTCCCCCTTCTCTGACTTCTAAGTCTCCTGAAAGTTCCTTTCTTGTTTTTAAAAATCCTTTTATGCTCCAACACCCGTCCCTTTACCAGTGTACATTTAGCACTGACAATGTCCCCAGTTTCCTTCCCATACCTCCCTCCCCAGCCTTCTATGGTAAGCACTTTTCTTCTCTCTCTCTTTCCTACACCTACTCTTCCCACCACCTCTCTCCTTTTGGCATTATGGTTTGCACTATAAGTGCTGAAAGGTTATCATATTTGTCCCTTGGCCTATTAGTGTGATCATTTCCAACCATCCTTTTAGTACTGTCCCCTTCTATTTCCTAACTTCCCTTCACCCCCACCACTTGAGGAAAGCTTCCAACTATGGGCTAGTGCTCCAGGCCTTTTCTTATTTGTGAAGCCCAAACACAAATCAGGTAGCTATGGATTTTTTTTTTTTTGCTTTTTTGGGTCACACCCGGCAATGCTCAGGGGTTACTCCTGGCTCTGCACTCAGGAATTACTCCTGGCGGTGCTTGGGGGACCATATGGGGTGCCGGGGATTGAACCCAGGCCAGCATGGGCCGGCCGCGGCAAGGCAAACGCCCTACCCGCTGGGCTATCGCTCCGCCCCTGGTAGCTATGGATTTTTAAAACTAGCGCTTCCCCCATCAGAACATATTACTTAAACTAAAAGTATGTTAGTCAAGACTCTCAAACTTGTTTTGCAAAGGAAACTTACATCATGAGTAAGTATAGTACATGGTTATTTGCCTCATATTGAAATTCAAGCTAAACTCCATAGTGAGATATGAATAGGTGAGGTGGACAGAATCAAGAATCAGCCATTTCTAACATTACTTAAATTCTCTAAGATCCTCTTCACATAAACACACATGCAATTCTTCACCTATGTCCTATTATATTTGTTTAAGTAATGGTGTTATATGTTTAACGATTTCACTTTATTCTTGGCTAAACAGAATCCAATGTAATAGCAAACATAATTGGCTGAGGCGGAAGAGTCCTTGTTATAAAACCCCTTTCTTTCTCTCTCTCCTTCCAAATGTTCCTCACACACTATACAAGCATTCTAAAAACAAGAGCCAGAATAGCTGGGAGAGATTACTTCCATAGTGTGGTCTCTCTGTGCGTTCTTTCCACATAGCCAGTTCATAGGAGCCAGACTTGTTTTTGGCTACACCTGTCAGTATTCATGGTTTACTCCTAGCTCTGAACTCAGGTATCAATCTTGGTGGGAGCCAGAGGGTTATAAGAGATGCTGGGTATCCAAATCTAGTTGGCCACATGCAAGACAAGCGCCCCTACCCACAATACTATCACTTTGGTCCATAACCAGACTTATTACATGACTGATAAAGGCTCCCTGATTGGTATTCCAAGATAAACCAAAAACATGGTATAGTTTCTTGACTTAGAAATTATCCAAGTTCTAGAGAGATGATACTGCAAGTATGGTACTTGCCTTGCACTTGGCTGACCCACATCTGTACAATATCATTGAGACAGGATATTAAAAAAATTCAAATTAAAGACTTAAATCTACTTATTTTCTAACTATAAATCTACAGTTGGAATATTTCTGAATGCAATATGGTACCCCAACACTACTAGGACTAATCCCTAAGTTCAGAGCAAGAAGTAAGCCCTGAGCTTACCAGATGTGGCTAAAAACAACAAAAACAAACAAAATTTATTTATGATGACTTTAATAATTTTCCTTATCAAGGAACTAAAAAAAATTAGACTACGTCCAGAAAATAATGTCAAAATGTTTAACATATTTCAAAGCTTTAGTCTTCTGAAGCATATTATAGAACCATTTATCTGCATTCCCACAGTGCTCAACACCTGCTAGTTTAGAGAAATCTATTTTTTTCTCTTTTTCCTTCTAAACTCTTCCTGCCCCCTTCTTTTTCCCATTTCCATCTGGCATACCTAACATTCTTTGTAAAATGGCCTCGACCAAGGAAGGCACATACGATGAAAGCAACTCAAATACACTAGTATATTGAAATAACTGTGTATTGTTTAAAAATTAAAGAGAAATAATGAATTACAATTAACACAGAGATTTTGTTTCAGTGTACATTTTGGAGGGAGTAGGTTCTGGGAAAACAAAACCAAAAGGTTCAGACTTTTGTTTTGCTTTGTTTGGTTTTCATTTTATTGGTTATTGCCATAAGAAGCAGTGCCTAATTTGCCAGCCATGTCAGTTTTTCTAGAAAAGGCACAATACCAGATTTTATGTAAACTATCCTGTTACTAATTCAAATCCTTTCAAAATATCACTGGTCTAAGAATAATAGGTTATTGGCTATATTCAAGCTTCAAGATACCAATCTATAATACTTTTCTCAGATTTTAAAATCGGTAGTAAAAAGTTCTTAAACAAATTTTTTTGCTATTTCTAATCTTTGTTCTTTCAAAATTCCCATGTGAAAGACCTATCAACACATGGGAAAAAAATAAATAATATCTTTATAGAAAAGAATACAAGAATACATGTTAATATTCCAATTAAGCTTCCTACCACATGATCTCTACCTGGAGTTAGTAAAGTATGGTCCACTAACCAAACATAGCATATTTTTGAATTTGTGACTTATTGGATCTCAGCCACAGTCATTCATATATACAGTGTCTATGAATCCTTTCTTGCCTCAATGGAGGAGATAATTAGCTGCTACAGAATGTGTGGTCCACAAAGAATGAAATATTTATTACCTGACCCTTAACACAAAAACTTTTCTGACATATGCTCAGTATCACTGAGGCTGGAAATCACAGAAATTCAAATTAAATACTTACATCTATTTATTTGCTAACTTTAAACCCACAGTTGGATATATTTCCATTTTAAGGAAAAGACTGTGGTTTCTCTGAATTTCTGGTAGCAATTGAACTTTTCTGTTGAGCTTGGCCTATAATTAGCAGTTGTAACCAACCTTGACCATTTTCCCTGTGACAGTTAAAGGTCATAAAGTTCAGCATCTTTGTTCTGGTAGAATAAAATAAAATACATTTTAGATTCTGCTTTTCATTTTCTTCCATGGAACTTTTTATTTGAAACTCAGTGTATCAGAAAGATAGTGCAGGAAGTGAGGCACTAGTTTTGCACGTAACTGATTTGGCTGAAGTTCTGGTTTGATCCTTGACACCACATATGGTCCCCATGAGTCTCAGCAGAGGTCATTTTTCTGAGCACAGATCCAGAAGCAGTCCCTAAGCACCCCTGGATATGGTCCAGAAAGAAATCAAAATAGACCCAAACAAATAAAAAAATGATGACATGCTATTTAGAGCATGACTTCTCTATCAAGATCAGAAAGCTTAGAATCTAGATATAATTCCCAAGTCTTTAGGCATATTTTATGAGACTTTTTAGATAATTTATTTTGTTGCTGTTGGGGCACCACGCCTTTGGGTGCTCAGGATTTACTCCTAGCTCTCTGGTCAGGGATCACACCTGGTGATGCCTAAGGTTCTATTTGAGGTACCAGGGATCAAACTGGGATGTACCAAGTGCAAAATATGAAGCCAAAAAGTTCTTTTTAAAAAGTTTTGCTATTTCTGATCTTTAGTCTTTCAAAATTCCTATGTCAAGTGTCTGTCAACACATGAGTAATAAATTAGTATATATAAAAATAATATAAACTGCTATTACAATTATTAATGTATTTTAATTAATGTATAATATCTCTCCCTGTTGTGCGCAGCAACTTTGTGGCCACGCAGTTCATCAGTAAATGCACCAATGAGAGCCTACTACTGAGAGTATACCACCCACACAGCAGAGCCTGGCAAACTACCCTTGTCATATTTGATATGTCAAAAACCAGTAACAATTATAGACCTCATCCCATGACCTAAATGGATTGAGGCTCTTCATGTTCCTGAAGTGAGCAGATGGCCTTGGGCTACACTAGCATGTGATAGGATGTAGGGAGATGTTACTGTTGCCCATTTGAGCAAATAGATGAACAACAGGAAGACAAATGATACAAGTCATCCATACAAGATATCACGTGTCTTCCCATTGTTCATCAATTTGATCGCGCGAGCACCAGTAACATCTTCATTTGTTGGGAATTAGGTACATTCTTGTTACTGTTTTGGCATATTGAGTACGCCACAGGTAGCTTGTCAGCCTCTGCCATGGCCCTGGGTTCATCCAGGAGGCCCAGTCTTTTTCTCTGTCAGACCATCAACTATTCAGGGCTCACAGGGCAAAGCCCTGGGTATAGACAAGCCTGTCTCCTGTCTGCCACCTGCCAATGCAACCGGGCACCACAGCCACACCTGCAACACCTTGAGGGGCATGAATTAATGTGGAATATATATTAATATTTAAGCACTTTAACCCCTATACTATGTCTCTGATTCTCATAGATATTTTAGAAGAAAACAAATCCCATTTATTTTAAAGAAAATTGTTAACTCATCTTCTTATAACTTTGTATAAAAACAAAAAGTCTGCCTATATTTCAAAGGAAAGAAGCAATCATCAACCAACAGGTACTAGTTTTCTCCCAACTGACAATTCAGAAAGAAGTTAACTGGTATAAACATCTAATTTTCTATCCAAAACAATACCATCACTATTATTTTTCTTGTAGCCTGCATTTCACCATTTGTACAACAAAAAAGTAAAATAACTCATGACTTGGTACATTAAAACCAACTTGAAAATAATAAGGAAAAGAGAAAAATGAAACTTACCTATAAATAAAAAGTCTTTATTTCTCATCAGAATATATAAAGACTAAGAAGATGCAATATGTTTTTCATATGCACAAAGAAAGAACTTGCTATCCAAAACTCTATATTCAAATTGTCTCTTTTTAATGAAGGTGAAATAAAAACCTCAAATGCAATAAAATTAAGAGAGCTGATCACAAGTAGACCGGGATCCCTATGAGAGTTCATGAGTGGATAAAAGGAAAGGATTACATAAACAATCTTCTATACCAGAATGTAAAAAAATATAGCAACAGAAAGAGCAAAATTAGGGGTAAACATTACACTTCATTTTTATTTTCTAAATTATATTTGATAAACAAGAGTTTATTATGTGGGATGTAACTGAATAAACTGAAGATAATTATAAACAAAAGTGGGTAAAAGACTTACTTTATGGAAGGTTAAGCATTGCACGTTTCATTCAAACTGTTGTAGAGGTTCAGAATATGTTTCCACAATACAGTATGTCACACTTGCATACAGGTCTTTAAGTTAAGGTATAGAGCAACATTTCGCACATAAAGGACACTCTGTCCCTTCTTTTCCCCCTTGAAAGCAGGAGATAAATCATTGATGTGAAGGCACTTTTCTTATACTGGAAAGATGGAAGACACTGACAGGTAACTTGTGATCAAGATGACTGAATAAATAACATAGTAGTTCTTCACCATATAATACCCTTATCCCAATCCAAATAGCTTGTCAAGTCTTCACAAAATCAATGCATCTTTTAATAAAAGTTATGAATTTTTCTGCTCTTATCACTTATTTTAGTCTCATATCATTATGGGAGTATATACGCATATTAATTTATCTTATCTGTGAAAATATTATGTCGATTTCACTATTAATATAGATAAAGAACAAAGGAGAAAAAAAGAAAAATTTTGCACCCTAAATTAACCAATATCTTGATAGCGACTGGTTATACAAATTTACATGTAGAATGGAATTTCTGTTATTTTCTACACATACACAAATATAGATGTGTATGATTAAAAGTAACAAAGTTGACAAGGTTATAATAAAAAGCAATTTTACATGAAAGAAAATGGTAGAGGTATTTTGGAAAATAGCATGGGTTTACTTTAATATTAGAAATAGAACTATAATAAGATCCAGAAATCCCATTTCTAGCTACTTATTCAAAGGAAATAAGATCAGTATCTGTAAAAATATCTACAACCCTTTATCAATTGCAGCATTATTCACAGTATCTAAGATATAGAGCCTAAGTATACAATGATACTATTTAACAATTATAAGAGATTTATGTAAACTCCTTTGCAACATTTTGTAAATTTATAATTATTTCAAAATAAAATGTTTAAAATGATTCTAGATGGGCACAAAATTTGTCTTTGCTATAATGAAATAAAGAAATGTCCTGGTTATAGTGTTGCTTGCACAAAATTGCAAACAAATTTAATGTCACTAAGTTGTATACTTAAAATGGTTAAAATGGCCAATTTTCTGTTATGTATATTTTACCACATTAAAATAAATGACTCTATACTCTTTCCCTGGAATTATCAAGTCCAATCTTTTTTCAAATGTGAAATTAATCCATTGCAGAACCAAAGGAATGCATGGAACTGCTTAACATGGAAATTGACTCAATTTCTGTGTACATTTTATTCCCACAGCATTTAGCATTTTAAGTGGTTTTATTTTTCAGAGGAAGCTCCAGAAAGTAAACATTCCCATTCAACTCTCTTCACCCCCACAAGGATGTTTGGTGCCATCTGGTGAGGAGGTAAAAATGACTGAATTTCCAGAGGCTTTGTATAGGCTGTTCAGAGTGGGAAGTTAACTTAGAAATTTTAAACCTGTTGTAGCAAATGGCTCTGGTGTATGATCACATTCTACAAATAGATTAAGCCCTTTTTCTTATCTTGACATGTCAAGACCTAAGAATAAATTACTAACACCTGGCCCATTTTCCTATGATTATCTGAAAAGAAAAATAAATTGGTCAGACTTCAGTAAATTATATTTACCTAATAAAAAAAGCATTTTGTGTTATTTATGACAGCCATCTTAAACATTATATAATTTCTTATACCAAACAAGTTAATATTTCAGCAAGAAATAAAATATATAGGCAAATTTGATACCAAGATTATTTTGAACACAGCAAGCAGCTCAAACATTTTACTTAAAAATCTTGTGTATATCTTTTATTCCAATAATTAAATGATTTTATTTTGGGATTCAATGTTATATTATTCGAACTTTTATAATATATTTTGTCAAGTTTTTAAAAGGGTGTACTTAAAAATCTAATAAAATTCCCTCATTTTATAATGGATCCTCTCTTGCAGATATTCTAAGAGCTAGAAGAATGCCAGCCTCCTGGGGGGAAAAAAAATTAATGTTAGCTGCAGTCAAAGCAACAGATTTCTCTAAGCCTTTTTAGGTAAGAGAAATTTGCTGCTGCTTGATTTTGCTTACTTGATTCAGTTTCCTGAAAGTTAGTCTCCACATTTCTCTGGACAAATTATCTAAGAGAACTGGCAAGACATTTCATACTCCCTACAATTAGAAGACAGCAGTAATGGTAATATTTCTTTCACTTCGTTCAACTAACTTGCTCCAGAATATGACAAAAAATTTACGACCATAATAAAAAATGTTATTTTTGTATTAATAGGAACTGACATTTTTAAGTGAGTATGAAGGCAAATAATGGAGACAATGGTTACCACAAGGAAACCATAAGATCTGGTGGTCCAGTCAGCTTCCCTGACCTCTTTTTTCACCACAGAGATTGTAGCTAAATGCTGGAGTTGAGTTGAATGTCTTTATTGGGAGGTTAGAATCACAGAATATGCAACCAATCAGATCTGATTCAAATACCATTTCCACAATTTACTACTTCTGTGATCTCACAAATTACTTTCCACATATTTGGGTTTCCACCTTCATAGAATGGTACAAACAACATTTTCCAACTTCTAAATTTTCAGTAAAACTTTAACACAAACCCTATGATATAAAAAAGTGCTCTGTAAATATGTACACCTTTAATTTAATCTTTGAGGAATTGAGAAATATTATTCTTCAGTATAACAAAGGCTTAAAGACAGAGCAATTTGCCCGAAGTTGGCAATATCGGAGTAAATAATCATCTGCTGTCCCCACCCAAAAACTGTAGATTTTCCTACTGAAATTTATTTATATTTATCCTGTTTTATCTGCTTTAATACAATAGCAATTCTCACAAAGGTAAAATGATGGGAAGGGAAAAAAAGCAAACCTTAATTTTTTGTGGGGGTCACACCGGTGATGCTCAGGGGGTTACTCCTGGCTCTGCACTCAATAATCAGATGGGATGCTGGGGATCGAACCTGGGTCAGCCACATACAAGGCAAACTCTCTCCCCACTGAGCTATCACCCTGGCCCACCTAACTTTTTATCTCTTGCTACAGATTTGTTAGGTAGGGCATTTTGCCTTACAGAGGCCGACCTGGGTTCAATTCCCCAGCATCCATATGGTCCCCTGAGCACCGCCAGGAATATTTACTGAGTGCAGAGCCAGGAATAACCTCTGAGCACTGCCAGGTGTGACCCAAAAAAGCAAAAAAAAAAAAAAAAACAAGTGCAAGTGAGCATCATGGAATATGGCTCTTCATGTATTATATGATGAGGGCCGCCATCTTCCACATCTGGACTCCCTCTTGTCAGAACTCGACCCAGCAGAAGAGCTGATCAGAGCCCGGTTCACATGGCCACTTCCGGCCACATGGTTCATCAATAAATACTGGAGATCAGAGGTGACTGCAAGAGTATGCCACCCGAATGGCAGAGCCTGGCAAGCTACCCGTGTCATATTTGATATGCCAAATACCAGTAACAATTATAGACCTCATTCCCATGACCTGATGGAATGGTTTGAAGCTCTTTATGTTCCTGGAGCAAGCAGATGCCCTTGGGCTCTACTTGCATGAGACAGGACATATGGAGATGTTACTGGTGCCCACTCAAGCAAATCGATGATGAACGGGAAGACAGTGGTACAGATTTTTTATAAGAATTTTCCTTCTTCCCTTCATTTTCTTACTCTTTTTTTTCATCTTGGTAAAATAGGGACTCAAATGCCTATCGCACTTCACTGGATTCTCAACATTATCAGTCCAAAAAAGAGAGGATTGGGTTCCCCATAACACCACAAACTTGAATGATGCTTCATCAAACTGGAACTCTTTAAGTACACACCAGTGACAAACAAGAAATGCTAGTGTAACTCAGGGTGTTTTACTACATAACGTCTGCAGCTATGATGACATGAGACAAATGACTATGCCACCAAACAAGCACTGTTGTCCCTAAATTATTTACATACAGTGATCTTCCCCATTTTTATCTTCTTCACTAATTGAATTCATCTCTTTGTATATACTTTGTGCATAGCAAGGCTTCGGGCCTTTTTTTGGGTGTGGGAGCTGACCTGGCAAGATTTACATTTCCTACTTTTTCTTTTTTGTTTACCCTATTTTTCACTATCATCACCATTATCATTGTTATTTTTATGTTGCTGTTATTATCAATTTTTATTACTACCATTATTATCACTATTATTTGTTTTCGCCATTTTCACTTGGAAACTATTCCAAATATCCCAGAACCCTTCTTTAAATCTAATATTTTTTCTGCAAGTAAGTACAAATATATGTCCATAACTCTTCCTTTTTAAAAGCAGACTACCCAATCTTTTGTTGATGTTTATGACACCTGTTGTCTGATAAAAACATTTTTCCAACAAGTATATGAATTCTCCACTTGTCTCATACTGCCTGATTGAAAACCTCCATTTTAGTTTTATGACTTTGGTTGTCACCTTTGTAAATTACTGAGCCAGCTTCATGAGACACTACTGCATCTGGGAATTCATTTCAAACAGATATTTTTGGTGTGACCACATGTGGCCCTATTTGTTCACAGAAACCTACAGGAATGGGAATGTGGGCATTTTAAAATCTCACCAGGCTTTCATCTTCCGTGCTGGGTTGTCCCTTTGCTGACACAGACCATTATTTTCCCTCACTCACTCAGCTTCTCTGATTTGCTATACAACCCTCTACATTTCTCATCAGTTTGTTTTAAGCTCTGACATATCCCAAGTAAGTTATTTATTTTGACAGTTGTGTGTGTAATACATCTAATGTGGGATGAACCTAAGAGTCAGATAACCAGTTATTTTAGTTCTGGGAAACAACTTCATTATCTTGTGAAATGTACTTTCAACACTCAATCCTAGCAAGTAATGAATGATATTGTATAACATGTTTGCGGCAATTACCTTTGGAAGTGACGACTCCCTCTGGTGCTATTGATAGAATGTGAAGTGAGACCAATTTTCAAGCAGAAGAACAGGTTTCTGTGCAAGAGGAACAAGACTAGAACATCTGTTCCTCTGGACTGGGAGTCAGTCTCCTCAGGCCTCTCTGCATGGAAAGCTGTCATCCCCACTCACTTTGCATGCAATCTTGCCCTAGGTCTGGAGACCGGAATCTCATCCCAGTTAAAGGGAATTTAAGGAGACTTAGCTCAGTAGCCCTGATGTTTCTCATCATTTAGGTCTTTATCTGATTCTGTTGTGAGTGTAAACCCTTATGCATATAACTGGAAAACTGACATGTCTGCAGTAATAAGTGATGCCTCTTTCTGCTTGTTGTAATAGACAAATCATAGGTGTGTGTATGTGCCCGAGTTGAAAATACAAGTGCTTTAATGACAAATGTCTCCAGAGTTGACTGTATGATCTCTCCAGTGGAAGACAGCAGTAAAATTAGCCTCTTCCTCTATCGTACAGTTCCTTTTTTTTTTTTTGCTTTTTTTAGGGGTCACACCTGGCAATGCTCAGGGGTTTCTCCTGGCTCTGCACTCAGGAATTACTCCTGGTGGTGCTCGGGGACCATATGGGATGCCGGAGATCGAACCCGGCGGCAAGGGCCGGCCGCATGCAAGGCAAACGCCCTACCCGCTGGGTTATCGCTCCAGACCCTATCCCACAGTTCTTAAAAATGCCCTTCCACCTTGGTCCAAGTCTACCCTGTTAGCTACATAATCCTCTCCGGTGCTGGGCCTTTCCAGAAAACTGATTAACTCTTAACCACCATGTAGGACCTTTTATCATTACAAATATTCAGACATCCCTGTCTTGAGCTCTCTCATCTCTCACAGTCATTCTCTTCTAAACTGATCCCCACACTTCAGCAATACACATAACAAACATTAAGTAGAGAAGCTTACACAGCCTTTATAACAATGGAATGAATTTCTGAAACCACTCTGATGGCATACGGTAACATTTTGTGAATTCACATAAGGGGGTGAGTTAATAATTTTTCTCCAAAGAATAATTACCTCTCCCATTATCTAGCTCTCTTACATAAATGAAGGGTTAGTGGCTTCGATCTAGACTGCCCTTCGTTTTTTAAGAGCTGAAGGCATAACAGGCCTGTTAATGTTTATCAATGCCATAGTTCTTAAAAGCAATCCTCTGCCAAATATGGAGATAAATAATATAAAACTGTAGTCCCTTGATAATTACACTCATTTTCGATTGACAACTCACCAAACACATAAAGGTAAAACCTTAATGCAGTGCTTTCAACTTCTTACACCCAAGTACCCAAGAAAACAGAAAAAAAAATTTGCAGACCAACTGATGGACAAGACAAAAGCAAACAATACTTTAATTATTAAGTTGATATTATAAATGTTATAATTTTTAGCTCATGTGACATCTGCTTAGATATATCTGAAATATGTTTCTGGATCATAGTTTCTGAGAGATGAAGCACTGTAATAACATCTATTCTATTTCTGTTTGATATTTATCACTTGCACATGGCTGAAAAAAATATATTTGCACATGTATAGGATGGTGAAAAATAACCAACAATTTGATAGCTTTACAACTCAAGATGGAAAATCTTTCTTGAGTATTAATATCCAAAAGTGAGATGATCATTTCATCACTTTGGTCTGGACACCAAAGTGACATCAGAAAACAACTCAATCAAACCTTATCATAATGCATAAAGAATATATAAGATCATAAAAAACAAAGAAACATAAAATCATTGGTAATTGGTTTTATATATTCTTTTTTCTGTTCAACACAATCTTTTATATATATATTTTTTTTATTATACCACCATGAGATATACATTATTCAGTTACAAAGAAGTTAATTTTGGGTTTCGGTCTTACAGTGTTCTAGCATCCATCCCTCCAGCAGTGCCCATTTCCCACCACCATGTCCCCAATTCACTCCCTCCTCCCCCCAGCCTGCCTCTATGGCAGGTTATTTATCTTTTCTCTCTTTTTCTCTCCCTCTCTCTCTCTCTCTTTCTCTTCTCCTTTTCTTAACACTGTGGATTACTATATATATATATATATATATACTATATGTATAATATACTATATATATATATATATTTAGAGGTTATCATGTGTATCTTTTTGCCTATACTCAATGCTCAGTTCCCAGGCTGGTATCATTACTTTTGACAATTATTAGCACACTGTTACCTTCTCCGTGTTACCTAACCTCTGACTCCAAAACGTTTGTGGTAGATTCCACCTTTGACAAGACCTCCTGATCCATGATTCACCTGACCTTGGACACTGGTCTCACACTATATATCTATATCTATATCTATATCTATATCTATATCTATATCTATATCTATATCTATATATCTATATATATCTATATATCTTATATAGTATGCAAATAAATGCAATCATACCATATCTATCTTTTTTCCTTCTGGCTAATTTCACTCAACATGATCCTCTCCATGTCCATCCATATTTAGGTGAAATTTCATAACTTCATTTTTCCTAATAGCTGCATAGTATTCCATTGTGTAGATATACCAAAGCTTCTTTAACCAGTCATCAGTTCTCAGACACTCTGGTTGTTTCCAGATTCTGGCTATTGTGAATAGTGCTGCAATGAAAATATAAGTGCAGATGGTGTTTCTGCTGTGTGTTTTGGCTTCCCTGGGTATATTCCCTGGAGTGTTATGGCTGGGTCGAACAAGAGCTCAATTTCTAGTCTTTGGAGGAATGTCCATATTGTTTTCCAAAAAGGCTGGACCAGACCAGTCAACATTGCCACCAACAATAAATGACAGTCCCTTTCTCCCCGCATCCACTCCAGCATTTTTTGTCCTTGTTCTTTTAGATATGTGCCAGTCTCTGTGGTGTGACATGATATCTCAATGTTTTGATTTGCATCTCTCTGATGATTAGTGATGATCAGCATTTTTTCATATGCCTTTTGGCCATTCAATTTCTTCCTTGTCGAGATTTCTGTTCATTTTTCTCCCCATTTTTTGATGAGGTTTGCTGTTTTCTTCTTGCAAAGTTCTGCCAGTGTCTGATATATCTTGGATATTAACCCCTTATCAAATGTGTATTGGGTAAATATTCTTTACCGTTCTGTGGACTGTCTTTGTATCTTGGTCACTGTTTCTTTTGAGGTGCAGAAGCCTTTTTAGATTCATATAGTCCCATATGTTTATCTTTGCTTCTAGTTGCTTTGTTAGTTTTGTTTCATCTTTGAAGATGCCTTTGGTTTCTATATCGTGGGAGGGTTTTTCTTATATTTCCTTTGACGTACTTTAGGGATTCAGGTCTGATATTGAGGTTTTTTGTTGTTGTTGTTGTCTTTGTTTTGGGTTTTTTGGTCTTTTTTCTGCCTTTTTTGTACCACACCCACAATTCTCAGGGGTTACTCCTGGCTCTGCACTCAGGAATTACTACTTCCAGTGCTCAGGAGACCATATGGGATGCCAGGTATCTAACCGGGTAGGCCATGTGCAAGGCGAATGTCCTCACTTCTGGACTATCGCTCCAGCCCCTGATGTTGATTATTTAATCCATTTTGATCTGATTTTTGTGCATGGTGCTAGACAAAGGTCAAAATTCATTTTTAACATGTAGCTGCCCAGTTTTCCCAGCACCACTTGTTGAAGAAGATTTCCTTGCTCCATTTCATACTTTTTGTTCCTTTATCAAAGATTACATGATCATGTGCTTGAGGATGGGTGTCAGGATACTGACTCTATTCCATAAGTCCACAGATCTGATTTTATTCGAATATCATGCTGTTTTAATTACTAATGCTTTGTAGTACAGTTTGAAGTTGGGAAAGGTGATGCCGCCCATCTTCTTTTTCCAAAGTTTGCTTTAGCTGTCTATTGGGGCTTATTATGCCATACAAATTTCAGGAGTGTTTAGTCAACTTCTTTGAAGAATGTCATGGGTATCCTTATTGGGACCGCACTGAATCTGTACAAAGCTCTAGGGAGTATTATAATTTTGACAATGTTGATTCTACCCATCCATGAGCAGGGAATGTGTTTCCATTTCCTTGTGTCCTCTTTTATTTCTTGAAGCAGTATCTTGTAGTTTTCTTTGTACAGACCCTTTACACACTTTATTAAGCTGATTCCTAGGTATTCGATTTTCTGTGGCACAATTGTGAATGGAATCGTTTTGTTAATATCCCTTCCTTCTCTTTCATTATTTGCATATAGGAAAGCCACTGACTTTTGGATTTTGTACCCTGCCACTCTACTATAAGTATCTGTTGTTTCTAGGAGTATTTTTTGGTAGAGATTTAGGATTCTCTAGGTATAATATCATGTTATCTTCAAATAGTGATAGCTTTACTTCTTCCTTGCCTATCTGGATGCCCTTAATACCTTTTCTTCTCTGATTGCCCTGCCAAGTACTTTCAGAACTATATTGAATAAAAGAATGGGCCCACAAAATAACCTGACTTCACAGCTCAAAATATTTAAAAAAAAAAAAGACCAACAAAAGGAGCCCAACCCAGACAGAAAGAAGAAAACAACAAAATAAAAGGAAATCAATGAGCTAAAGCCCCCAAAAAATTGAAAAGATTAAGGAAACCAAGAGCTGGTTCTTTGAAAAAAAATAAACAAGATCAACAAACCACTGCCACGACTTATAAGGACAGGGAAAGATATAACCCAAATAAACAGAATCAGAAATGAAAATAGGGACATCACAACAGAAATCACAGAAATCCAAAAGATCATCAGAGATTACTTTGAGAAACTGCATGCCATGAAACATGAGAACCTAGAAGAAATGGATAAATTCCTAAAGTCCTATAATCTCCCACGACTGAAACAAGAAGACCTCCAATACCTGAATAAACCCAACACTATTGAGGAAAGTGAAACAGTAATTAAAAGTCTGCCCAAACACAAAAGCCCAGGTCCAGATGGGTTCACTAGTGAACTCTACCAAACCTTTTAAGGAGAACATACTGCCATTCCTTTCCAATCTCTTCCAAGAAATAGAAGAAACAGAAATACTCCCAAACAGTTTCCACGAGACCCATATCACCCCTGATACCCAAAGCAGGAAGACACAACACAAAGAAAGAAAACTACAGACCAAACTCCCTGATGAACACAGATGCTAAGATTTTTTAACAAAACAGTAGCAAACAGAGTCCAAAAACTCATCAAAAAATTATACATCATAACCAAGTCAATTCATCCCGGGAATGCAAGGATGGTTCAACATTTGCAAGTCAATCAACATAATACATCATATCAATAAGAAAAAAGTAAAAACCATATGATCATATCAATAGATGCAGAGAAAGCATTTGACAAGATCCAACACCCATTCATGATTAAAACCCTCCAAAAAATTTGAGTTGAAGTAACCTTCCTCAATATAGTCAAAGCCATCTATGAAAAACCCACAGCAAGTATCATTCTCAATGGGGAAAAAATTGAAAGCCTTCTCCCTAAGGTCAGGGACAAAACAAGGTTGATTTTATATATTCTTACAATGAATATACCTGTACCAATGATTTTATATATTCAAGCACAATGATTTTATATATTCAAGAGGGAATTATTGATCCAGAGGCCAGATTTGCTCTTCAAGCCTGCATTTTTCCTTGAACACGTGTCTCTATGTCTCTTTGCTTTTTCACTGTGAAAAAGCCGATATTCTCTCTTGTACACATACTTCTTTCTCTCCCTCATATCTTTTTCAAAAATTTTAAATAAAAACAACCCTACTTCACTAAAAATTATTAAATTAAAATAGCAGTTTATGGAGCGATAGCCCAGCGGGTAGGGTGTTTGCATTGCACATGGCCGGCCCATGCCGTACTGGGTTCGATCCTCGGCATCCCATATGGTCCCCTGAGCACCGCCAGGAGTAATTCCTGAGTGGAGAGCCAGAAGTAACCCCTGAGCATTTCCGGGTGTGACCCAAAAAAGCAAAAAAATAAATAAATAAATAAATAAATAAATAACGGTTTACTTTATGATGATCTTCAGTTTCAGAGATATAAATATTAAAATTTTCAGCTCAAATTTTGATTACTGTGCTAAATGTGACCATTAATATGCTGGTTCATATCAGCAGCAATCAAAAATTCTCCCCCCCAAATGGAAATACATCTCTATAATTTCCTCCTGTTTGAGACTATCCCAAAGAGTCATCATATTTTTGAACATATCCATTTTCTCATTGTAAAGACTTGTGGAATGAAATTTCTATGAGAAATACTCTTTTCACAGAATGATAAATATGTCCATCATATTCACAAACCTAACCACCTGTTCCTCACTCACCAGACCCTACTATGACAGATGTATGATTGTGCAAATGTTTGCTTCTGCTTTACTTCTTCCCTCAGTTTGAAAAGTTGTGCAAGAGTCCTCACTTTTAATAACACCCTGCTTATACATGGAGAAGAAGCTGATTGTGTGAGACCCTGGTTTTACAGAGTCATGAGTATTAAAACTCACAGCTCAACCATGAATTGTATTAACTATCTTCAAAGCATCATTCATCACAGTGTCTTCATTTTCTCATAGGATATCTAAGAGGCAAAAAACTACATCTCATCAATAGTAAAAGCATTTTAAATTTTGATGCAAATTTTCTCATAGGACACCAAGGAGGTAAGTCTTTACTAACTTTTCACTATCAGTGAAGACATTTTACAGTTAAACATCCAAAGAGAAGCTAAATGAGACACTGGTATTATTTACTTGTCATTAGATATAATTTTCATAAGACTGATCTTTGCTTTGCTGCAGGTCGACCTGGGATCACACAGGCTCTGCAGCAGGAAACAACCCAATTTATATCTTAAGAAAAATCATCTTGGACCAGAGCAATAGCCCAGTGGGGAGGGCGGTTGCCTTGCATGTGACTGACATGAGTTCAATCCCTGGCATCCCATATGGTCTCCAGAAGACCACCAGGACTAATTCCTGAGTGCAGAGCCAGGAGTCACTCCTGAGCATCACCAGGAGTGACCCAAAGAGCCAAAAATTAAATAATATATATATATATATATATATCATCCTGAGGACAAGTGTAGCCCGGGCTGAGGAAGACACCAGAGCGCTGAGGGGAATGGCAGGAGCCGCTGGGGAGGCTCAGACTGAGGTAACATCCCTGGAATTCTGGGCCACCCAGGATGCGTGCTTCCCCAGGTTTTGCCGATGTAGTTCTGTGTCTCCAGATTTTGGGGAACTGGTACCACCACGGTGCATCAGTGTATTCTCACCACTAACAAAGACCCTCATTTCCCACCCAACCCCCTTCCTCAGGCCCACTCCCTCAGCCAGCACTAATTATATTGACCATAACAGTCCATATATGGGAATGACATTGACAAAGTCATGCTCCCACTTCTGGGTTGTTATGTGCAATTCTGGCCCATCCATGTTCTTGCATTCACTCTGAATTTCTAGAACACACTGAGCCTCCACTAGCTAACCCCAAAATCCCCCCCAACACTGCACCTACAGACAACATTTATTTCAAATGGTCCTTTTTTGGGGGCTTTAAACCTATCACCTGAGACATGTCTGGTCTAACAGGCACATTCAGAGCTATCTTCCACAGGATCTGACAAGTCTATTTTGAAACAGGCCTGATAGTTTCTTGTTCCCATTCTACCAGTTGAGATCATTGAGGTCAGGCACAATGAAATAAGGGAGAGATACAAGAGGTGCCAAGTTTCTGAAGAGTTAAACTCATGAGTGCCCAACAGTCATTACCACAAGTGAAGGGTGGGTGAGGTTGGCATTGCTAAAGAGTGATCCAAAAGAGGGCAGGGGTGAGCAGAACCCAGTGAGAGTTGGTCCACGTCAGTTTTCAATGTGACTTGCAAGTCAAGTCTCTTACCTACTGTACTAGCTCTCCAACCTGGGTATTCTAAGCTCTGCCTGTTAACACACTGCAATTATCTGGGCATCAGTGGCCTGTTGGTATGACTTGCTTGTCTTACCTGGTGTTGGATATTTTATTTATTTGTTTATTTATTTGTTTGTTTTACTATTTGGGTCACACCCGATGACAGGGGGTTACTCCTGGCTCTTTGCTTAGGAATTACTCCTGGCATGCTCGGGGGACCTTATGGGATGCTAGGAATTGAACCTGGGTTATCCATGAGCAAGGCAAACACCCTACCCACTGTGCTATCACTCCAGTTCCCTGGTGTTGGATATTTTTAAATGAGCAACAGTAAGTCAAATGATCGAGGTCCAGAGTGCTAGTGTTAAGGCGCTTGCCTTGCACACAACCAGTCCTGATCACTCCATGGAATATAGGAGTCATTTTTTGAGCAGAGAACCTGTAATAGCCTCTGAGAACTATTAGGTATGGACCCAACTACAAAAATCTAAATTTAGTGCTGCAAAAAAATGCAAATATATTTTGTAGTTGATAGGGCAACTATCAACTTCAAAATAATTTTGTTTTATTTGGATTTTTTGGCGTTGGGCCATACTTAATGGTTCTTGGAGGAGTTCCTGCCCCTTGAGGTGCTGCAGGTGTGGCTGTGGTGCCCAGCTGTGTCAGCAGCTGGCAGACAGGAGACAGGCTTGTCTACATCCAGGGCTTTGCCCCATGGGCCCTAGATGGTTGAAGATTTGACATAGAAAAAGACTGGGTCCCTTGGGATGAACCCAGAGCCACGGCAGAGCCTGGCAAGATACCCATGGTATATCTGATATGCCAAATCAGTAACAATAATGTACCTCATTCCCAATGAATGAAGACATTACTGGCGCCCACTCGAACAAATTGATGAACAATGGGAAAACAAGTGATAGAAGCGATACAAGACTGATCTCCTCACATAAGCTTCAAAAAAAGTCCAGTAGCTTATCAGTTAAATTTCTAGTCTTCAAATGCAAATGGAAAATAATTTTGGAAGATTTTATTACATTATTTGACATGATTTCAGAGCACACTACACACAAAGGCTAAGGCGGTAGCTCACTTCCAGGAACTACAATGAAACCAACCTTCAAATACTCCTTATTAAAATAATTCTCTCAAATTTTCCTTTAGTTTTTAAATTTTGTATTGAACATTCTGAGGTATGATTATATTTTTTATCCTTTGTTTCTTCTAATCTGAAAGCACTGGTACCTGTCATACTTTCAGTAATAGCAATACTTTTCTCTAAAATAGTATCCTAGTCTCCACAAAAAAATAAAAAAGGTTAAGAGGCTTTGCTATTTGAATTTTTTTTTTGTCTTCAACATGTCTATCTGTCTGTCTTCCCGTTCATCTTCTTGATTTGCTCGAGCGGGCACCGGTAACATCGCCATATGACCTGTCTCATGCAAGTAGAGCCCAAGGGAACCTGCTTGCTCCAGGAACATAAAGAGCCTCAAACCATTCCATCAGCTCATGGGAATGAGGTCTATAATTGTTACTGGTATCTGGCATATCAAATACGACACGGGTAGCTTGCCAGGCTCTGCCGTGCGGGGTAGCATACTCTTGTAGTCATCTCGAAATCCAGCATTTATTGAAGAACCGTGGGGCCGCTTAGAGCCGCAAGAGCCGGCTGGTCTGCTGGGTGGAGTTCTGAAGAGGAGGAAGTCCGGATGTGGAAAATGAAGTTTCTCATGGTGAGGGGGTCGTCTGGCTTGGCGGTGAGGCTCTGCTGGGGTGGTGGGCCAGGGCTAGAACCTGCCATCCCTCCCGGGCACCTCATGAGCAGCTGGGCACAGTGAGAGCCAGTAGCAGCTCTGCCCCATGTCTGTCTCTGGGCCGGATTAAAAAAAGACTGCTGCAGGGTGGATCTTGATGAGCTGGGCTGTGATAGGCTGGTCTTCTGGGTGGAGTTCTGACGAGGAGGAAGTCCGGATGTGGAAAATGGAGGTCCTCATGGAGTGGGGGGGTCGTCTGGCTTGTTGTGAGGCTCTGCTGGGGTGGCAGGCCAGGGCTAGAACCTGCCATCCCTCCCAGGCACCTCATGAGCGCCTGGGCACAGCGAGAGCCAGTAGCAGCTCTGCCCCATGTCTTCAACATGTAGGGTTTTAAATTTTATGGAATAAATAACTTGTTTTATGAGTGCACAATATAATTTTAGAAATTATATTGTTTTAGAAAACAATTTGATAAGCAGTATAAAGAGAAATTGGGGACATGTGCACTTTGCCTATATTTGGGGTGTTACATTGTCATTTGCAGCATCCCACCCACCTACAACAATACAGCAACTAAATGATGTAGCTGATATACAACTGGAGGGAAATTTATAGTGGATTGCCAGGTAAAATCTAAAACCAACACAAATATGTGGAACAGAAGTTTAAGAATTGGGTTCCAGTGTACTACCTTTTCTAAAGCTATGATTTCTATTTCCCTGCACTTTTATTTCTTGAAACATGGTTCTACGCTAAATTAAACCAGACTCAAATGAGGAATAAATTAAATATTACTTGATATGTCTATGTTGCTAAAATTTGTTCTCTGCTTGGAATAAGCTCCAATGTATAGTTTTATTCTTTTGGCTCACATTGCAGGGGCTGTATGTTATATATTTGCAGAACAAGGTCAGAGTTAGGTGAAACCCAGGTCACATGAGATTGGTCAAAATAAATTGTATACTCATCCTTCAGTCATTAGTGCAATAGTTAAATGATGTGTTTGACTTAGAAATGACGTGCTAGACCTGCTGTATTCAAAATGAAAGATAAAGCAGTGGGAAATAGTTATCAGCCTAAAAAGTGTTTCCTTTCAATGGGGCTCACTTGAAGACTAATTTAAAATAGTGATATTATGGAGCCTTTTAATATCATATTAAACGATTGGGCTTAAGAGATCATAAAAACTCCATTTCAAAAAATAATTGTGTTTATTTACAAAGATGCTTATAGTTGTAGATAGCTACTTATTCCGTCCTACAAAAGGACTTTGCAATCATGCCACAGCATCTGGCAAGTGCCGTGAACACTGCTGGCAATCCCTCAGTCAAGAAAACTTCTAATATTCCATTAGGAGTTATAGTCATGACATGAGACCACTTATATGGCATGTTAAAATTGCTTCTGGCCCTGAATTTTTTGAAATAACCATAATAACCATAATAGATATATCACACTATTGAAGCACAAGCTCTGGTGTGTTATTCAAAAATTTAATCTGGATTTACCAAACTTCTGACTGCAAATATAGGTGGAGAGATGATAGATAGATAGACAGACAGATAGATAGACAGACAGACAGACAGACAGACAGACAGACAGACAGACAGACACAGACAGACAGACAGACAGACAGATAGATAGATAGATAGATAGATAGATAGATAGACACACATACATGTGTTGAAATTGTGCTATCACTTCGGCCCCATTAACTCAATTATTAATACAATGTCCACAAAGGTATAGTATTGAAAGATTATTTCCCTCTCTACCATCACGTTCATTTCTACTGAAGGAGAATAACTGAGGTAAGTTAATTTGCTTGCAAACTAAATTTAGTTAAATAAATTTGGGGGCAAGTTCAATACAAATAGTTCTTAACTACAAATTTTAAACCTTTGTTGAAACTTTTTATAAAAAATTTCTGATTAAATTTTAATCAGGCACACCTGGACTGGGCTTGAAAAAGACAGCTGTAGGGAGGGACTCTGAAGAGCCAGGCTTGTGATCAGCATTTCTGCTGGGTGGAGCTCTGACAAGCTGGGGAGTCGGATGTGGAAAATGGTGGCCCGCATGGTATGGGGGTTCCTCTGGCTTCTTGCGAGGCTCTGTTGGGATGGCAGAGCCTCCCAGGTATGCCTGATCTAGAGACTCACATACATGGGGCAGAGCTGCTACCATCTCTCCCTGTGCCCAGCTGATCGTGAGGCACCCAGGAGGAAAGGCGAGTTCTAGCCCTGGCCCACCATCCCAGCAGAGCCTTGTAAGAAGCTAGAGGAACTCACACACCATGAAGGCCACCATTTTCTACATCCGGACTCTCCCTCATCAGAGCTCCACCCAGCAGAAGAGCTGATCACAAGCTCACTTGCGTGGCTGAAAAGGGGGCCACACAGTCTATAATAAATGCATCAGATGAGAGGCAACTGCAAGGGTATCCCACCCGCATAGGAGAGCCTGGCAAGCTACCCGTGTAGTATTTGATATGCTAAATATTAGTAACAATTATAGACCTCATTCCCATGACCTGATGTAATGGTTTGAGGCTATTATGTTCCTGGAGCGAGCAGATGACCTTGGGATACACTGTCATGTGATAAGACATATGGAGATGTTACTGGTGCCCACTCGAGCAAATCGATGAACAATGGGAAGACAAGTGTCAAGTCATACAAGTGACTGAATTTTAATAGCCTCTTAAGGTTAAGAAGGCATACCAATATTTATCAGATTATGCTGGCAGTACATAAATGTTTGAATTAAATTTTCTTTTTGTGAAATCTGATAATCCTGCCTCTCAAATTGTTGCAGGTGTGACTTCGGGTGCCCGGCTACATTGGCAGGTGGCAGACATGAAACAGGCTTATCTACACCCAGGGCTCTGCCCCGAGGGTCCCTGGATGGTTGATGGTCTGACATAGAAAAAGACTGCTGCTCCCCAGGATGAACCCAGACCCACAGCAGAGCCTGGCAAGCTACCCGTGGTGTATTTGATATGCCAGAAACAGGAACAATAATGGACTCATTCCCAACAAATGGAAATGTTACTGGCACCCACTCAAGCAAATCCATGAACAACGGGAAGACAAGTAACAATGATATACATATATATGTATCATTTATATATCTATAATTTATATATATCTATATCTATGTCTATATCTATATCTATATCTATATCTATATCTATATCTATATATCTGTGTGCCCAGCCTCTGAACAGCCCAGGATAAAATATCAAAAAGATAACTCCTTAATTCTGTGAATGACCAGGTGTTTCTTTCAAATTTTTATTTTCAATTCCAATAATAGACCTCATTCTCATGTTATAGACCTCATTCTCATGACCTGATGGAATAGTTTAAGGCTCTTTATGTTCCTGGAGCAAGCAGGTGCCCTTGGGCTCTACTAGCATGAGACAGGACATATGGAGATGTTACCGGTGTCCGCTTGAGCAAATCGATGATGAACGGGAAGACAATTCCAATAAAACTAAATGAATTTCCTGTGACCTGAAATTTAAAAATAGCATCTTGAGGGGGCTAACAAGAGGGTGTCATATATGAATTTTTAGACATTATTATTTATTTGAAAGATCCCTTAGTGCTTCAAATGATGAAAGATTCACAATTATTTACTCCTAAGTTAGAATTTTTTCATCATTAAAACAAGGCATTAAAACATGGCATTAAATCAACCTTAGGAACAATGTCAATTTTTCAGTGAGGCAGCAAAAGAAGATGCTTAGCTTGAGGATGAGGAAAATACCTACACATACCCACATTTCCTTAACAATTTTAGATTATCTTACATTAGCACAGTTAACTTTATTCAACATAATTTTTTATGACTACCGGTGAATGTAGTACAAAACATTTACTAGCACCACCCAGCACTTCAAGGTTACTTTTGCCTATAGTTTGGCAAATACTAGAATCTTAATTGAATTATCAATGAAGCAAGCTGGAATAGCAGTGCTAAACATTCAGTTGCAGAGGATTTTTCTGGGTAGAGCTTATTGGAACAAGTAATAGTAGCAACTTTTATCAACGTCATAGGTGTGTTAGCAACACTATTAACATTCAGACCCACTCAGCAAAGAACTTCCTCTTCTACAATACTATATCACACATCACTATTCAATCTGAGAACCCTTTTCTCAGCTGAGATGTAACCACACAATCTCTTCTACCAATCCATCTAAATGGTCACTGCAATTTATCTGCACTG
>JAJIBD010013920.1:0-16262 GCA_021461705.1 Cryptotis parvus
ACTGGTGGTGCTCAGGGGACCCTGTGGTGCCAGGATTCAACCTGAGCCTCCTGCTTTCAAGACGTGCTCATTAACCACAGCCAAGAGTAAGCCCTGAGCACAGCTGGGTGTGACCCCCAACAGGACAGCGCAGGGGCTAGGGCTAGAGAGAGCGCAGAGCGTACGGGCTGTGCTGCAGGTTCAGTCCCTGGCACATGTACACTGCCCCAAGCGCTGCCCCATAGCCAGGCGTGGCCCAAACTCCCCCCCACCCCTAGTTTTCCCCAGCCCAACGAAAACAAAACCTCGCTCACTCATGGCTCTCTCCTGGCTGCAGTACACAACTGATTTGGTTTTAGGGCCCACCAGGCCATGCTCAGGGTTGCTCCTGGCTGGACTCGGGACTGTATGTGGTGCCAGGGATTCAATCCTGGTTGGCCTTGTGCAGGACAAGTGTCCTGGCCACTGTACTCCAGTGGACAGCTCCAGCCCTGGTCGCTTCATTGCATGATCTTTGTTCCCTTCTCATATTTCCTAAATAAAACCCTCGTACTTCACTATCTGCCCTAGGAATTCTTTTCCACTGTGTAAGGACAAGTCAGGACCTGGGCAGAGATGAAAAAATACTTCATTAAAAAAATAAAAATCTCACCTTTAAAGTTTTTTTCTTTATTATTCTCTCTCCTTTGATTTTAAAAATATTTTTGGGTCTTTGGGGTCACACGCAGGAGCTCAGGAGTTCCTCTGGCTCTACTCCTCTTGGCAGTACTCGGAGGGAGGGCTGGGAACAACACGGGATGCTGGGGATGGAACCCCGGTCAGCAACATGCGAGGCAAGTGCCTCATCCACCGCTCCGGCCTCTTCCCCTTTAAAGTGTATTGCAGCTCTTCTCTGCAGTGCTGGGGATCAAACCCAGGGCCTCCGCTTGAGATTCCTGTGCTTGTCACTGAGGAATGGCTGGAGCCCTTAAAAGTGGACATCAGTGGCACTGATGTCTGCAACAGGAAAGCAGGATTACTTTCCCATTTGGAAAAAACAAGTATGTGTAAAGCCAGTAGCCTGCAGCTCCAAGAGGCATCTCAGAAGGCCAGAGCACACGCGGCATGCAGGGAGGCCTTGGGTTCAGTCCCTGGCACCTGGGGGCCCCTGCACAGAACCCACAGTCACAGAACTTTTAGAAAACTGCCTTCATCACCAGAAAGCTTGATTTTCATTAATTTTCTGTAGTACTGGGCATGAACCAAAAAATTGTTATTGGTCAGTGGCTGAGCACAAGGTTTGGCACTGTGGTCCTGAACACTGCCAGGTGTGCCCCCACCCTAAATAAAAGGCAACTCTTCCTTTGGATGAGAGATGGTACAATAGGCACAGCAGGTGATTTACATGGGGTGGGGCAAGTCTTGGGTCTGAGCCCACATGCCACACTGAATGTACCCTGAGCACCACCAGGAGCAACTCTCGCACAGATGCAGAAGTAGACCCCAAGCACCACTGGGTGTGGCCCCAAGACCCCCCTTAATCCTTATGTGTCTGAGCAATCTTTTAAGTACAGAATGTAATGACTTTCTTTTTTGGGTCACACCCCGCCGATGCTTAGGGTTACTCCTGGCTCTACGATCAGGAATTACTCCTGGCGATGCTCTGGGGACCATATGGGATGCGGGGATTGAACCGGGTTGCCATGTGCAAGGCAAACGCCCTCCCCACTGTGCTATCGCTCTGGCCCCCAGCCGACTTTCATTTTCATACCGTATTTTTAGATTTGTGTGTGTGTGTGTGTGTGATTGAACACACACACACACACACACACCCCCTCTGCCACTCGAGGTGTTGCAGGTGTGGCTGTGGTGCCCGGCTGCATCGGCAGGTGGCAGACAGGAGACAGTCTTGTCTACACCCAGGGCTCTGCCCCTTGGGGCCCTGGATGGTTGATGGTCTGACATAGAAAATGACTGGATCCCCTGGGATGAACCCAGAGCCTGGCAAGCTGCCCGTGGTGCATTCAATATGCCAAAAACAGTAACAATAATGGACCTCATTCCCAATGAATGGGGATGTTACTGGTGACTCGATGAGATGAACAACGGGAAGACAAGCGATACAAGTGTGATTGAGCGGGGCCGGAGCGATAGCCCAGCGGGTAGGGCGTTTGCCTTGCACGCGGCCGGCCCCATGCCGGCCCGGGTTTGATCCCCGGCATCCCATATGGTCCCCCAAGCACCGCCAGGAGTGATTCCTGAGTGCAGAGCCAGAAGAAACCCCTGAGCATTGCCCGGTGTGACCCAAAAGGTAAAAAAATTAAAGAAAAACAAAACAAGTGTGATTGAGCACAGCCCCCCCACCCCCCCCGCGCGAGTTCGGAAGCCGGCCCCAGACAGCCGATGAGTACTTATCGTTGACAGTCCGGCGGAAGTTTCTGGGGTCTGTTTGCCCTCTCAGTCAGAACTAGTGATGTAGGTCAGAACCAGGAAACTGCCCCTTGGGCAGATACACCCTGACTTAGTCTGTAGACTCGGCCCGTGCCTGCCTCCAGCTGCACGAACCGCCAGAGGGTGCAAGACTGCGGCCTGCTAGTTGCAGGGGGTGCCGGTGACCGCCGCCTTCGCCCCGGCTCGGGGTTCAGAGGCGCTTTCTTCCTGCTCTACGAGCCCCACGGCTACGGGGAGCTGCTGGCGACCCCCAAGAAGGGAATGGGCCGGGCGGGGGTCGCTGCAGCTTCACGCATTACTCCTAGCATGGAAGCCGTTCCGAGGATGAAAGAAAACCGAGGGCCACAGGGTTCAGGGCAGTTTCCACCCCAGCCAGTTTTCCGGCACTCGGGCGCTACTGCTGGCTCTGTGCCCCGGGTGCCAAGCCGGACCTCCTACACGCAAAGCGAGTGCTCGTCCTTTGCCCAGCTCCGGAATCATTAGGATCCAGGATTTCCGCAGAACGGCTCAGTGGCAGAGCACCTGCCCTGCAGGTAGGAGACCCGAGCGCGTTGCTCGCACCGCAACCTTAGTGGGAGCCGGTCATCTATTTCAAAGGAGAAGTCAGAGAAAAGGGTGAAGAAAAGAAAAGCAAGAATAAGGCTCAAGAAGTCAGCCGAGGGGCCGGAGCGATAGCCCAGCGGGGGAGGGCGTTTGCCTTGCACGCGGCCGGCCTGTGCCGGCCTGGGTTCGATCCCCGGCATCCCATATGGTCCCCGAGCACCGCCAGGAGAGATTCCTGAGTGCAGAGCCAGGAGAAACCCCTGAGTGTCGCCGGGTGTGACCCAAAAAGAAAAAAAAAGAAGTCAGCGAGTGGGTCTCACACACCCGGAAGCCAACATCCAGCTCAGGGGCCTTAGTTTGCCCAGTGGGTACCAAGCTAGGCTGCGGGTTCCCGCCAGCCGGGAGAGGGGGCGTGGGCGGCCTCCCTAGGACTTGGCCCCGCCCCTCCAGGATCACGTGGGGCTGGCCCGGTCCCGCCCACCGCCCGCTGTCACATGACCGCGCTCCGGCAGCATGGCGGCGGCCGCCGAGCCGTGCTGGTGCTGAGCGACTGCGAGCGTAGTGGGCGCCTGTACAGGGTGAGGGGGTGGCCTCAGGCTGGGAGGGTGGTCTCGCGTCCCCACGCGTGCCCCAGATCGCTGTTCCCCTCCCCGCGCGGGAGGGGAGGCAGGCCAGGGCCTGTTCCAGCCCAGCCGCGCTCTGCTGCGGGGCCAGCTCGGGGCGCACCTCCCTCGCCGAGGTCCGTCCATCCTTCTCCAGCATCCTCCCTCGCAGGTGGGATCGTCGGTGGGACCGGAGCGCGCGGGCGGGCGCGGCCCCGGGACCATGGCCGGGGCCGACACCGCGCCCTTCCTCAGCCAGGCGGATGACACGGACGACGGGCCGGGTCCCGGCGCCGCGGGCTTTGCCCAAGTCCGAGGATCCCGAGATCCCGGACCGGGAGGGCTGCAGCGCATCACGGGCGTGTCTGCGGGCCACTCGGCTCTCATCGTGGCGGTGCTCTGCTACATCAACCTCCTCAACTACATGGACCGCTTCACCGTGGCCGGTACATCGGGCGGCGCGGTCGGGCGCAGCAGGAGGGGCGGCTTCGAGGGGCGCGTCCTGAGCCGTGTCCTCCCCAGGTGTTCTTCCCGACATTGAGCATTTCTTTGAAATCGGAGACAGTAGCTCGGGCCTCATCCAGACGGGTGAGTGTGGCCCAGCCGGCGGGGCGGGCGCAGCGGCTCTGCTTGCCTGCGCTCCTAAGACTGGGCCCTACGCGGCGGCCTGGGGCGCCCTAAAGGAGGGATGGGGCCAGGACTGGGGACGGGACAGAGGCTCAGGCTTTGTTTTTTCTTTTTTGGGTCACACCCGGCGACGCTCAGGGGTTACTCCTGGTTCTGCACCCAGGAATTACTCCTGGCGGTGCTCGGGGACCATATGGGATGCCGGGGATCGAACCCGTGCAAGGCAAACGCCCTCCCCGCTGGGCTATGGCTCCGGCCCCGAGGCCCAGGCTTTGTGCTAGGGTTGTGCTTGGCGGGGCGCACAGTGAGAGGGGGCAGACGTAGCGGCAACTGTAAAGACAGGCCTGGGATTAAGCCTGCGTTTTACTGCCCACTGCAGTGCAGACAGCGGCCAGACCTCTAGTGCTCTCAGCCTCAGCTTATTTTTTCAGTGAGGTGGGACCCAGGGTTCCTCAGGGCTGATGTGGGGGGTGAAGTGAGGTGCACCTGTGACTGGAAGAGGCAGAAACCCAATAAGGGATTGAATGAGGTCTGGAATGGGGAGGACTGAGTGAGTGTTTCTCAGAACTTTAGGAATTGAGGAAGAGGCAAAGCCAGGGCCAAATCCCTTTTTTTTTTTTTTTTTTTTTTGGCTTTTTGGTTCTCACCTGTGATGCTCAGGGGTTGCTCTTGGCTCTGCACTCGGGCATTACCCCTGGCAGTGCACCAGGGATGCGAGGATCGAACCGGGTTGGCCGTGTGCAGGGCAAACTCTCCCCACTGTACTATCTCTGGCCCCTTTCTGTTTTTTTTTCTTTTGGGGGCCACATCTATCAGTGCTCAGCTTACCTCTGGTCCTGCACTCAGGGATCACTCCTAGCAGTGCTTGGGGACCATATGGGATACTAGGGATCAAACCTGGCTTAGCTGTGTGTAAAGCAAGTGCCTAATCTGCTGTATTAGTGCTCCGGCTCCTTAATTTTTGTTTCTACTTTTGGGCTATACCTGGTAGTGCTTGGGGTGCCATGTGCTGGAGATCTCAACCTGGGGCTCCTCCCTACTCCGGCTCCTTGAGCCATCTCCTGGCAATAGGAATTCTTATTTGTAGAGGAGGTTGCATTCATTACATTTTATAAAAAAAAGCTGAGGGTTCGGAAGAATAAAGGCTTAGCCACTCACATAGCAGTTCAGAGGCAGAACAGGCCTTTGAAACCAGTTTTCATCAGGCAGAATCCAGATTCTTTGCTCCCCTCAAAAAATGCTGGATGTGTTTGAAGCTCATGAGGAAAAGGAAGAGAGCGGCAGCCCCCTGCCAAGCTCTGAAGGGCTGTTGGATTAGGGGAGAAGCCGCTTCCTCTCTCTTTTTTTCTTTTTTGGGCCACACCCAGCAGTGCTCAGGTTTTACTCCCGGCTCTGCACTCAGGAATTTCTCCTGGTGGTGCTCAGGGGCCATATGGGATGACGGGATCGAACCTGGGTTGGCCACGAGCAAGGCAAATGCCCTCCCCACTGTGCTATTGCTTTGGCCCAGAAGCCGCTTTCTCGGCAGCCTGTTCTTCGTTTGGGGCCCCTGTTTTGTGCCAGGAGACGTGTTCGGTGGACACACAGTCGCAGCTAAACATGAGCAGTGTCTGGCTGCCCCAGTGCTGACCTGCCACATGGGAGGGAGCCACAGCCCCCAGAAACTGACACCAAGAATAAGACCATTTTTTCTGCGGAATAAACTTTATGGGAAAGAAGACAGGAAAGTGAGCGGACTGGGGGTGTGGTGCTCTGGAAAGTAGTGACGCTCAGGAAGGACATTCCTAATGGAGGGGACAGCAGGGACCCAACCTCAAGAGGGAATTGAGCTTGGTGCTTGCGTGCTGGGAAGAAGCAGGGCCGTGATGCCCATGGGGCTTGGGGGGGGGAGTTGGGGTGGAGTTCCGGGCTGCCAGGAGAGGTGGTCAGGGCCCGTGATGCCCATGGGGAGTTGGGGGTGGAGTTCCGGGCTGCCAGGAGAGGTGGTCAGGGCCCGTGATGCCCATGGGGAGTTGGGGTGGAGTTCTGGACTGCCAGGAGAGGTGGTCAGTGGGACACTGGAGGCTTCCTGCAGGGGCGGGCCTGTGACTTTCTGCTTCTTCCCAGTGTTCATCTCCAGTTACATGGTGTTGGCTCCCGTGTTTGGCTACCTGGGGGACAGGTACAATCGGAGTACCTTATGTGCGGAGGCATTGCCTTCTGGTCCCTGGTGACCCTGGGGTCGTCCTTCATCCCCAAAGAGGTGAGGCCCCAAGCTGGCTCTCCGCATGCTGTATACGCTGCCCTGTGCCCTGCGCCCTCTGCCCCGTGCCCTCTGCCCTGTGCCCTGCTCCCTCCTTGCTCTTTGCAGCTGCCGCTGCAACTAGGAAGGCAGTTGATCTCCTGGGTCCAGCCCCGCTGCCCCCACGTACTTCCAGAACCATCTCTGCACCATCCCTCAACCCTGACCATGGCTCCTTCCACTCTGTACCTGTACGCGCATGTCTGACCCTGGAGAAGCCCGGGCTGGGGCCGCCCTCACCCTGCCGGCCTGGTCAGGCTTCCCACAGGCCTCTTGACCGACTCTGGTCTGGGTGAAGGGGCAGCCCGGGAGTGACTGGCCTCGTGCCTCACTTCCTCCTCCCCTCCCCCCCTTGAGTCTGCCAGTTGACCTGTCCCCCCACTTCATTGCTAAAGTCAACAGTGACCACTCGGTTGCTAAATGCAGCCCCTCGTGGGCCTTACTCCGGCTCAGCTGACCCACTTCTACCTCCTGGACAGTCTCTTCTGGTTTCGGGGAGCCACTCTCGCTGTTTTTACCATCTGAAAAGTCTCTTCTGGTTTCGGGAACCACTCCTGCTTTTCCAGCTCAGGCTTGCTTGGTCCTTTGACTTCTCTGGCATCTGGACCTGGAGTTTTGACCTTGGCCCTGGCCCTCCAACCTTGGTCCCGTCTCTGACTTGGCCTGTTCGGGCATCCTGTCCAGCTTACCTTCAGCTGTCTTTTTTTTTTCCCTTTTTGGGTCACACCCGGCAATGCTCAGGGGTTACTCCTGGCTCTGCACTCAGGAACTACTCCTGGCTGTGCTCAGGGGACCCTATGGGATGCCGGGGATCGAACCCAGGTCGGCTGCATGCAAGGCAAGCGCCCTACCTGCTGGGCTGTCGCTCCGGCCCCACCTTCAGCTGTCTTTGGTGTTAGCTGTAGTCCCTCTCATGTGGGGAGGGACAAGAGAGAAGCTGAAATTGATGTTGCCCTTTCTGGGTGTGTGGTCACGAGCATCCCTCTCACCCTGCACCCTCATGAGAGCATTTGAACAAGCTGTTATTATCCCCTTTTGCAGATGAGGAAACTGAGGCTCAGAGAGGTTAAGTTGCTTTCCCACAGTCCAGCTAGTAAGTCGGAGTCAGCACAGGTCTGTCTGACTATAGCTCAGACTTCACTGCCTCGCCGTGGCCGCTGTAGTACCAGCCCGTCGGAGGTGGGAGGGCACAGGGTGAGTGCCAGCTTCCCTGTCTCACTCCTCAGAGGTTCTGGCTGTTGCTTGTGACCCGGGGCCTTGTGGGGGTCGGGGAGGCCAGTTACTCCACCATCGCGCCCACCCTCATTGCTGACCTCTTCGTGGCTGACCAGCGGAGCCGCATGCTCAGCGTCTTCTACTTTGCCATTCCGGTGGGCAGGTGAGTGGGTCTCGGGGGCAGGGGGAGGTCTGGGGGCGGGGGCGCCACTAACCGCTGTTCTTCTCTCTCACCCTTCCTTCCCCAGCGGCCTGGGGTACATTGCTGGTTCCAAAGTCAAGGACGTGGCTGGTGACTGGCACTGGGCTCTGCGGGGTGAGCGGGGCCGTGACTCACACCATGCACACGCACACACGCACCTCACAGTGCTCACACTCTGCGCCTCTGGAAGCTGTGAGCTAGACAGGACTGGTGCGACACAGCTCATTGTAAACCTTTAGGTCCCACGGGACTGGGGTGAGTTCTGTGTGGGGCGTGCGGGGCATCCGCTGTCACCCAGGAATTGGCTCCTTTCCTCGGGTCTGTTCTCTCTGAACTTCCTCCCTGAGCTCTTGAACGCCTCAGACAGTTTGTCCCCCTCTTGGGGCGGTCGCACCTCTGACCCCAGGCAGGAGCCTTGATAGGGTCTGATTAGGTTGAACCAGTTCTCTCAACCATGGAGGGGAATGTTGATTCTGGGTTAGGGCTCCAGATGAGCATGGGTTGAGAGAGAATGGGGAAATGGATTCTGTTTCTTGGGGCGATGCTGAGGGGTTACTCCTGGCTCTGCACTCAGGTATTACTCCTGGCGGTGCTCGGGGGGACCCTATGGGATGCCGGGGATCGAACCAGGTCGGCTGCGTGCAAGGCAAGCGCCCTACCCACTGGATTATCATTCTGGCCCCGGAAATGGATTCTTGAAGTAGCAGTCGGGTGCTGTCACCCAGGAGGGAGCAGCTGGGTTTGTCAAAGAAGCAGGGAGCCCCCCGCACCCTTGCTGCTGCTGTCCCTGGGGATCCTCCCCTGGCGTGCTTCGGCTCACCCTCCCCAGTCTTCCGACTGCCTGTCCTGAAGCTGTTCTTTCCCTCAGGTGACTCCAGGGCTGGGCGTGGTAGCAGTTCTGCTGCTGTTCCTGGTGGTCGGGGAGCCGCCCGGGGCTGTGGAACGTCACTCAAACTCCCCACCCCTGACCCCCACCTCGTGGTGGGCCAGATCTCACGGCCTCTGTCAAGAAAGTGAGTTTTGGCTCTTTCCACCCTGGAAAAGCTCTCTCTCTCTCTCTCTCTCTCTCTCTCTCTCTCTCTCCTCCCTCTCTCTCTCTCTCTCTCTCTCTCCCCCCCCTCTCTCTCTCTCTCTCCCTCTGTCTCCCCCTCTCTCTCTCTCTCTCTCTCTCTCTCTCTCCTCTCTCCTCTCTCTCTCTCCTCTCTCCCTCTCCCCCCCCCCCCCCCCCCCCCCCCCCCCCTCTCTCTCCCCCCTCTCTTCTCTCTTTTCCCCCTCCTTGTTTTTTTGGAGGGATGGGCCTGAGCCACACCTGATGGTGCTCGGGCTTACTCAGGCTCTGTGCTCAGGGATCACTCCTGGCAGGTCCAGGGCATCAGATAGTGTGCCAAGGATTGAACCTGGGTAGGCCCGTGCAAGGAGAGCGCCCGTGCCCTGTACCATCGCTCCAGCCCCTCTATTTCACGTTCTGTTTTATTTTATTTATTTATTTTTGCTTTTGGGGCCACACCCGGCAATGCTCAGGGGTTTCTCCTGGCTCTGCACTCAGGAATCACTCCTGGCGGTGCTCGGGGACCATATGGGATGCCGGGGATCGAACCCGGGCGGCATGGGCTGGTCGCGTGCACCCTACCTGCTGGACTATCGCTCCGGCCCCTTCACGTTCTGTTTTATAAAAGCGTCATTGCATCCTGACCTAGCCTTTGAGGCGCACATGGAGAGCCTGACAGCTGGTGTGAGACCCCAGGGGCTCATCTATGATCCTTACCTGTTGGGACCCTGCTGCCAGCCGCCACTGCCTTCCAGCCAGCCACCACTGCCCCCTCTGGCGCCTGGGTGAATTACAGGGCCAGATGATGAGGTCCAGGACCTGCCTGGCGTCCAGTGTGGCTCATTCAGTGAACACTGAGGGGGGGGCCTCGGCCCAGCACTCCTGGAGTCCAGTTTCCTTTTCTCCACAGCCCCAGTTTTGTCCTCTCCTCGCTCGGCTTCACTGCTGTGGCCTTCGTCCACGGGCTCCCTGGCTCTCTGGGCTCCTGCATTCTTGCTGCGCTCCGTGTGGTCTTGGGGGAGACACCGCCCTGCCTTCCTGGAGACTCTTGCTCTTCCTCCGACAGGTACCCACATGGGGGCAGGGTTGGATGCCAGTGAGGGGAAGAGGTGGGTGGAGGGGGCATAGGCGATTGGCCGCACCTTCCTTTTGGAGCCTGGGGGTGCTTGCTGGGGAGACGGGGGCGACAGGCGGTGGGACTGCCAGCCCCCTCTTCCCCCCCACCCCCAGCCTCATCTTCGGCCTTATCACCTGCGTGACGGGAGTCCTGGGGGTGGGTCTCGGTGTGGAAGTCAGCCGCCGCCTCCGCCGCTTCAACCCCGGGCTGACCCTTTGGTCTGTGCTGCCGGCCTCCTGGGCTCCTCGCCCTTCCTCTTCCTGGCCCTGTCCTGTGCTCGTGGAAGCATCGTGGCCACCTATGTGAGTAGCCAGAGGTGGGTTGCTGAGGGGGGTGGGGATCCTGGGTCCTGGGAGGGCGTAGGGAGTGATACACTGGGGTGCGGGTGTCCTGGTCGTGGGAGCGGGGAGGGGAGGGAATGATGTGCCGGGACCGGCCAGGTGGAAGTGCCTGCTGCAGATCTCAGCTTTGGCCCTTCCAAGCTGTGTGACTTTGGTCAAGTGACTTGACTTCTCCGGCTCTGTGCAGCCCATCAGCTGGCTCAGGTGTGTGGGGAAGGGTCCTGTGATGGGACTGATGCCCAGTGTTCCCCCCAGATCTTCATCTTCATCGGGAGACGCTGCTTTCCATGAACTGGGCCATTGTAGCTGACATCCTGCTGGTGAGCAGGGGCTCCTCAGCCCTGGCCCCCTGGGGGTCCCCTGATGGGGTGTTCCGGCCTCCACCTCAGTCGTGTCCCTCTCCTGCCCGCCCAGTGCGTGGTGATCCCCACGCGCCGCTCCACCGCGAGGCTTTCCAGATCGTGCTGTCACACCTGCTGGGGGCCCGGAAGCCCCTACCTCATCGGGCTGGTGAGCGCAGAACCAGAGTGCCCCGCTGGCTGGGCCAGGCAGTGCCCCCGACTGTCCCTTCGTGTCCTCCCTGCAGATCTCTGACCGCCTGCAGGGCTGGCCGCCCCTCCTTCCTGTCTGAGTTCCGGGCACTGCAGTTCTCCCTCATGCTCTGTGCCTTCGGGCGCTCGGGGCGCCGCCTTCCTGGGCACTGCCATGGTGATTGAGGCCGACGGCGGCGCGCCCAGCTCCATGTGCAGGGTCAGTGACCTGCCTGCTGCCCACCCCTGCTTGGTCCTGCCCCCCTGCCCCGTCCTCCTGCCTGTGCCATCTCCGCCTCTCTGACCCTCTCCCGGCAGGTCTGTGGCGTGAGGCCGGGCCTGCTGATGACCGAATTGTGGTGCCCCCAGCGTGGCCGTTCCCACACGGGTGCCCGTGTCCAGCGTGCTCATCTGAGGCTGCAGCTGCTTCCTGCTCACCCAGCACGGATGCCCCTGCGGGCGGGGGCGGGCACAGGCCTCGGCTCAGCTCTGAGGAGGCCGTGGCCACGGACGGGCCCCAGACACTACATGGAAGGCGCAGGGGGCTGCCGAGGGGGTCGGGAGAGCCTCCTCCAGGGAGCCCAGGGGCTTGGTGCTATTTGTAAGGGAATAAATTTGTAGTCGGACCCTCGGTGCCTGTGTGAATCTCTTTGGGTGCATAAAATGTGTCGTCTGTGGGCTCAGGGTGTCTTCAGCTCCCGGGCTCACAGGCGAGCCCCGCCCTCAGCGGTGGTGGGGGTGGGAGCAAGTGGGTCTGTGAGCTGGTTCCGTGTGACGGTGACTCACCCCGCTCTCCCCTGCAGCCCGCCCCTCTTGGACGGTGCTGCCTTGTCCCCCCGGAACCTCCTGGCTCCACCACCCCCGTGCTGCCCCGTGAGGCCCCCATGTGGCAGCAGCTGGTAGCTCTGAGGTCTCACTTGCTCCCACTGGTGACTTCAGCCCCAGGTGGAAGCTGGAGCCCCAGAGGGTCTGGGTGGCTCCCCTCAGTGTGTCACCTCCCTGGCTGGGTGGGGGTGTGGAAGGGCGGGCGCAGCGCCCGCCTGAGGAGCCCGATGACTTCCTGCCCTCACCGGCTGAACCACAGTTTCCTGCCTCCAGCGGACAGGCACGGAGAGCAGGCAGGGGCTGGGTGCAGGGTCGCTATAAGGGAGGCGGAGCCCACTCCAGTCCTGCTGTGCCCACCCTGTGAGGCCGCACAGATCCCACTCAGCACGGCCAGGAGCAGGGGTGTAGGCAGGGCTCCCCGCCAGGCCCCAGCACCCCTGCAGCAGCTCCACACCCGAGGGGTGCAGGCGGCAGCCAGCCTGGGCCAGGACCTTGCAGATGGAAGTGGCTCTGTCGGGGCCCTACGTGCTGGGCCTCGCGGTGCTGCCACTACTGCTGCTGCTGGCTCTGTGCCTGCGCTGCGGGACCTCCCGAGTGAGTGAGCCGGGGCTGGGACGGGGCAGCTGCCGGGACCTCCCGAGTGAGTGAGCCGGGGCTGGGTGGAAGGCGGCTCCCGGCCAGCCCCAGCCCCCACCCTGCCTGCCTCACTGGCCCTGTCTTCCCCAGGCTCCAAAGACAGACACAGCACTGCCCCAGAGAGGTGAGTAAGCCCAGGAAGCCCCGTGTCCCTCCAGCTCTGTGGGGGCTGCGGGCCTGGGCCCGGCCCCGCCTGTGACCCCAGTTTGTGTCCCGCAGCTTGGGCTCCAGCAGCCTGGTGATAAAAGCCGCCTCGTGAGTGAATGGAGGGCCCCCAACCCTGGGTGGGGGTGAGGTGGGTGTCCTTAGTCGGGGCCGCAGGCATGCCCCGAGGCTCCTGGAGCCGGTGGGCGCAGTGTCTGCTTCCGCATCGTGCTCCTGTGTCCACAGCCATCTTCGTCCCTGCCCACTAGCCACTCCACACCCCCCTGTGACCGCCTCTGAGTCATCTGGACCTGTGAGTAGCCCTGGACTTCCGTGCCCCCAAATCCCCCTGCTCCCGCTTGGTTCCCTGTTGCCACCCCAGCCAGGGCCTAACCTCTCACCTTTTTTTTTCTTTTTGGGTCACACCGGCAATGCTCAGGGGTTACTCCTGGCTCTGCACTCAGGAATTACTCCTGGCGGTGCTCGGGGACCATATGGGATGCCGGGGATCAAACCTGGGTCAGCCGCGTGCAAGGCAAACGCCCTACTATCGCTCCGGCCCCCTAACCTCTCACCTTTGACCTCCAGGAGATCCCGCAGCCCTTGGGGGCTCCCACCACGCACCATCTTCCCAGCAGAACTCGGATGGGGGGTAAGCATGGAGGAGGCAGGGTGCGGCTGGGCCCTCCTGAGCTGACTCAGTTTCTCTCTTGCTCTCTAGCTGACAGTGTGGCTAGCTATGAGAACCAGGGTGAGTGTGGGCCTCAGTACTAGGTGGCGGGGGTCGGGAGGGGCCTGACCCTCTGGGTTGATCCCGTGTCATGACCCCAGGGCCCCCTTTGAGGCCAAGGACGAAGATGAGGAGGACCACAACGGGGCTACTTGTGAGTGTCAGGCGGGAGGGCAGAGGCGGGAGGTGGAGGCCCTTGCTCACCCCTTGACCCCCTCAGAGTGGTGCTTCCTGATAACGTCCCGGCCTTGGGCACCGCCATCCAGCCTGCGCCCAGCAAGGCCAGCAAGCCCGGCTTCGTGACAGCGCCTTCTCGGGTGAGTGCCGGCTGAGCATGGCGGCCACGTCCCCCTGCCCCCCCACACCTGGGTCTCATGGCCGCCCCGACCCTCCTTTCTCCTTCCCTCTCTCTGGCTCTTGCCGTCTGCGATTTCCTGGCTGTGCTTCTCCCCTCGCCCTCACCTGCTCCTGGGCTCTTCCTCTCACACCTGTTTCAGTCCCAAGGCACCCCCAGGTCTGTCTCGGGGCTGTCCATTACAGGCTCTGTGTAAAGGCTGGGGGGCTCTTCCGGCCTCACCCCGCTTCCTGCGAGCAGCCTCTCTCCCTGCCTGGGCCCCTTCCTCAGCTGCACCTCGCTGGGGCCCTCCCTCTCCCCTCTTGCTCTGGGCACCATCCGGGTTCGGCGTTTCTCTGCTTCATGTCTTGGTTCGGCCCCCTGCGGTCCCAATAAGTCCATAATTAGGGCCTGTGGGCCCTGCAGCAACAGGGTATCCTGAGCAAAGGGTGCTGGGGCTGCACTCCCCAGACTGGGCTCAGTCCCGCCTGTGCCTTGGTTTTCCTGTCTACAGGGTGGCGGGCTTAGCACACACCCCTGGCCCCATTCTTCACCTTAATTCACCGAGGAGGAAACTGAGGCCCAGTCTTGCCTTTCCACATCTCTGTGGAGAAGCCAGAAGGATCGAGGGGCTGGAGCGAGGGGCACATAGTTTAGAAACATGGGCACTCTGCTGTCTGCGGCGCCCACCGCCTTACCCGGGTCAGTTCAGCCAGTGCACCCCTCGCCCAGCACCTCCCCACGAGGCTGACTCTGGGGCATTTAGGGAGTTGGTGGGCTGATGCTGGGCTGAGCCTGGAATGGGGGTGACCGTGGGTGCCTGTGTCCTCCCTGCAGTGGAGTCAGGTGATGACTACGTGAACGTGCAGGGAGAGTGAGGAGAGTGCGGACGCCTCTCTGGGTGAGTGGACGCTACCCTCCCCTGCCCGCCCTGGGGTTCTCCTCTCTCAGCCTCCTTTGGGCCTGGGCCTGCCCCCCTTGGCAGGTGACCTTTCCCCCAAATGTGTCCCCACAGATGGGAGCCGGGATACGTGAATGTGTCTCAGGAGCTGCAGCCGGCCATGAGCGTTGGAGCCTGGTGCGTGGGGACAGCTGGCGGGCTCCTGCGGGAGGTGCTGGGCTGAGCCAACCGCCTTCTCCTCTCAGCCGTCCCCAGTTCCCATGAGGCAGAGGCGGAGGAGGGAGGAGATGGAGGAGGAGGAGGAGGAGGAAGAGGAGCAGAAGCAGGAGGAGGAAGGCCCTGAGGATGATGACTATGAGAATCTGTAGGAGCTCAGCTGAGGGGCTGGGGAGAGGCTGGATCCCGCCCCACTGCCCCCAGCCCTGCACCTGGTGGCTCTGGAGCTCCCCTCAGGACCCCCTCCCACCATCTCAGCCCTCTGAGAGGACCCGTCTTCTGCAGCTCTGGACACCCCTGCCCGTGCCCGCTGTCAGGCGGGGCTGTGCCAGGTGGTCAGCGGCGGCTCAGCTGCCCCTACCGTGCTCCTCCTAGCAGCCTGAGAATTCCCCCCCTAACTTATTGTCACTTTGGGGGCTCCCCTGTGTGCCCCCCAACACTGCACCTTCTGACACAACCTGAGAATGAACTGCCGGGTCTGGCCCCTCCAGGGCAGAATAAAGGCTGGTGTGGTCTGCACGTGCTGGCTTGGGTTAGTGTTAGGTGAGAGTGAGCTGTGTGTGAGTGGGGATGAGCGTGTCTGTGTGACTCCATTTGGATTAGTGTGTCTGTAAGTTTATGTGAGTGAATGTCTGTGTGCCTGTCTGTGGAGGTGTGCGTGTCTGTGAGTGTATGCAAATGAGTATGTGTGTCTGGGTGTATCTGAACGTGTCTGAGTGTATGTGAGTAGGTGAATGTATGTAAGTGTGTCTGTGTTAGTGTATTTAAATTAGTGTGGGGTGTATGTGAAGTGTCTGTGTGAGTGAATATGAATAAGTTTGTGTGTCAGTTTATGTATGTCTCTGTCTGTGTGTGAGTGTTGTCTGTGTCTCTGTGTCTCCGTGTGTGTGTCTTTCCGTGAATGTGAATTTGGTGTTTGTGAGTGTGAATGTATGGGGATGAGTATGTGTCTGCGTTTCTGTACGTGAGTGTGTCAGTGTGGATGTGAATGATCTGTGTCCATATGTGTGTGACTGTGTGTCTGTATGTGAATGTATGTACGTGTCTGTGTGCGTTTGTGCATATGTATGTGCCTGTGTCTTTGGGTGTCTCTTCCCCACCGGATCTTGGTACTCGGAGGCACTCCCTCGTGTGTGTGTGCACACATGTGTGTGCATGTGTGCATGTGTGTGTGCACTTGTGCATGTGTGTGCATGCATGTGTGTGCTAGATGGTGTCTAGAACATGTTACCTTCAGGAGGGGGCCCCAGGCTGGTACTTCTTCTGGGCTTCAGGCGGTCTCACTGGAAGAAGGTTCAGAGGGACACGGGCTGTCCCCAGTTTCTCCATCTTTGTTTTCTGTGTGTTGGCTTTGGGCCCTCCTGGTTCTGTGCTAGGGGACTGTGTGGGGCAGAGACATGAAGACTGTGCCCTGTTCTGAGCCTTCTGGGCTCTGGAACAAAGGGTCGAGCTGAGGGTCTCACCTCAGGCATCTCAATGAAGCCACCTTATAGCTGCCTACGCACTGAGCAGCCGCGTCTCCGCATGACCCCCTGGGCTCTGAGCACTGCCCGGGAACCCT
>JAJIBD010013922.1:0-24129 GCA_021461705.1 Cryptotis parvus
TTTATTTATTTATTTATTTATTTATTTATTTATTTATTTATTTATTGCTTTTTGGGTCACGCCCGGCAATGCTCAGGGGTTATTCCTGGCTCTGCACTCAGGAATTACTCCTGGCGGGTGCTCGGGGACTATATGGGACGCCGGGGGACTATATGGGACCACCGGGGACCGAACCCCGGCACGCGCAAGGCAACCCTCTGGGCTACCCGCTGGGCTATCCCTCAGGCCCCACTCCTCCACTTTATAGCCCAGGAAACCCAAGCAGGGGAGGGCTCCCGCCCACCAGTGAGGCTGGCGGCGAGCATCAGTGGGTGAGTGGCAGCTCAGCTCACGTCTGGTGGCTCAGAGAACAGTCACTCCGCCTGCTGTAGGAGCTCTGGATCTGCGGGGCTGATTCCTCCCCAGGCTTTGTTCCTTCCTCTCCCAGCTTCTAGAAGCTTCCCGAACCCTCGCTCGTGCCCCTCAACTCCTTCTCAGGCTCTGCCCTCCAGACTGTTTCCCAAGCCTGTCATTCCATGGATGGACCAGGCAACCTCCATACTCTGTCTCCAGCTTTGGACTCTGATGCAGAATTCCTTTAGATGGAAGGCGATGTTCTCCATCCCCTCTGCCTCACGTTCCGGAGTTTGGAAATGTGGAACTTTTTTTTTTCTTTTTTGGGTCATACCTGGCTGTGCTCAGGGGTTACTCCTGGCGGTGCTCGGGGGACCATATGGGATGCCGGGATCGAACCTGGGTCAGCCACATGCAAAGCAAATGCCCAACCCGTTATGCTTTCGCTCCGGCCCCTAGGTGTGGGCACTTTTGGAGGGGGCATTATTCTGCTTGGCACAGACTGTGCACTGGAGTGAGTGCAGTGTGGTGGGCAGGATGGTCAAGGTCTCACCTGGTCAGGCGGACTCAGGTGCTAAGGTGACACCTGGCAAATCACAGCAGCCCTAGAAGGCAGAGTTGTCCACGACTGTATAAGAGGAAACCCCACGAGGGCCAGACAGCCGACTGGAGGCCCACTTTATACCAGGGCCCTCATCCGGCGAGAGGGGCACCTGGGCAAACGTGCGGTGTACAAAGGGCCATTCAACATCCACTTTTCTTTCCTTAGCCTGCTCTTTCTCCTGCAATATCCCTAGTGGCCACTAGATGGCACTGGGCGCTTCTGATTTGGAATTGTTCCCGGCGCCCTACCAGCTCCTCCCTTAAGGACGTCTTAGGCTAAGCCCCTGATTCTCGCTGATCCCACACCCCAACCTCGAGGCGGCTTCTTTTTCTTTAGTGCTGAACACTGTCTTGTGCTCCTTTGCTTTGCTCCCAAGTTAGGGAGGATCAGATGAGACCAGGTGAGGCTGGATTGTTTCCCAGCCGCCTCCTAGGAGCAGAGCCGAGGGGCCCACCACCTGCAGGGCCTGGGAACTCCCAAGAATGCACGTTCCAGGCAGTCCTAGACCTACCTGAGGCCTCAGAGCCTGTGGGAGGGGAAAGCGATCTGTGATTTCAGGCCCCCCACCTCTCCCCTGGCCCCTGCGAGTCAAATTCAAGAGCTCCCATAGCAAAGGACGGGCCCCTCTCTTCCCTCATCCCATTTCTCTCCTACCGCCCCTCCCTCACTTCCCGTCGCTCGCCCCAGGACTGGCCGCACACATTGAAGTGAAATGAGAAAACAACCGCAAATAAAACCTTTGTGTTCCTGTTCATTATAAAACCAACCGAGAAGCATTGTTAAATCCTGAACCTCACGAGAGGCTATCAAGTGGGGAAAAAAAATCCCTGGGTTTTCCTAATCCTCTTCCCCAGAGGTAACCCTAGAACAAAAGTTTTCTTGTCAGATTTTCCAGATACTTCCTGCACTTGAAGAGGTGCTGGTTTAGTGCTGTGAGCCAGCGTGCCAGGGTTGGAATCCTCTTTTTCTTTCTTTCTTTCTTTCTTTTTTTTCTTTCTTTCTTTCTTTCTTTCTTTCTTTCTTTCTTTCTTTCTTTCTTTCTTTTCTTTCTTTCTTTCTTTCTTTCTTTCTTTTCTTTCTTTCTTTTCTTTCTTTCTTTCTTTCTTTCTTTCTTTCTTTCTTTCTTTCTTTCTTTCTTTCTTTCTTTCTTTCTTTCTTTCTTTCTTTCTTTCTTTCTTTCTTTCTTTCTTTCTTTTTTCTTTCTTTTCTCTTTCTTTCTTTCTTTTTTCTTTCTTTCTTTTTTTCTGCCTTTCTTCCTTCTTTCTGTCTTTCTTTCTTTCTTTCTTTCTTTCTTCTTTCTTTCTTTCTTTCTTTCTTTCTTTCTTTCTTTCTTTTTCTCTCCTTCTCTCTCCCTTTCTCTCTCTCTTCCCTCTCTCTCTTTCTCCTCCTTCCTTCCCTCTCCTCCCTTCCCTCCCTCCTTCCCTCCTTCCTCCCTCCCTTCCTTCCTTCCTTCCTTCCTTCCTTCCTTCCTTCCTTCCTTCCTTCCTTCCTTCCTTCCTTCCTTCCTTCCTTCCTTCCTTCCTAGCTTCCCTCTGCCCCCCTTCCTTTCCCTTTATGGTTGTTGCAATAACTTGGATGGGGAAGCTCACACACACCCTTGGTGTTCACCAGGGGCCACACTCTCGCTGTGGAGTTTGTGCATGTGCTCAGGAGGGCGGCACCCCTTTGCTTGTGGTACTTGCCATGGCCTGGTGGTTGTGCTATCTGGGTGTGCTGCAATACTCTCACACTCCCGCTGGGGGCGCTGTGGTGCTACCACTCCTGACCTCTCTGCTCTAAAAGCTGCTCTGTGGTTTCAGGGGTGTATCAGACAGTAGCCACAGGGACTGTTTGGGGGGGTGTGGGGGGACACTGGGGTTTGAACTGACAGCCACATCCGTGCAAGGCAGCCTTTGCCACTGAGCCATCCCAAGGGCCCCTCAACTTATTCATTCACACTTTTAATTTTTTGCCAAGTACTCAGGGAACTGTGTGATGTTCCAGCAACCAAACCCGGGTTCCTGAGGCGAAACACATACCTAGTCCTGAGTCACTGTCCTGGCTACCCCCTCTATTGTTTTTTTTCCCCCCAAAATTTTATTACACCATTTTAGACATACAATTGCAAGATGCTCATGTAGAGTTATGGTTCTACAGTGTTCCAACACCCATCCCTCCACCCAAACCCATCTCCCATCACCAATGTCCCCACCTCCCTCCCCCCCCTCCCACACCTCAACTACTTGGCGGGTTCTGTATGTCATTTCTCTCCTCTCTATCTCTCCTTCCCGCCTAGCTTTCCTACACATCGTAGAATGCAGTACATTAAAGGACATAACTGTTTCCACTAGTTTGATGGACAGCGTGACTTAGGGGCCTCATGGTCAGCATCTGGACAGCGAAGGTGGCGGCTAGTGTGGTGGGCGAGTCTCATCCGGCTGCTTCGGGACCTCCCAGAGGTGATAGGCCCACTCCCAAAACCCATCTGCCCTCCTGGGAACCCCATGGTCAGCTGAGCCTGGGGCGAGCCGAGTTCCAGCTTCCTCTATTGTTTTTATCTGAGCTGCACCCTCAGACCTTCCTGTGGGTTCTTTTTCAATGCCTCTCATTCCCTCATTTGACAAATCTGTCTAGCCCAAATTGTGGGGCTAGGCAGATAGCTGGCTACAACCTGCTCTTTGTCTGGGGAATCCTGAACTCCATCCCTGGCATCAATGGCGCCTTGAGCATCACTGAATCATGACCCATCAAAATAAATAAAAATCAGTTGTGATTTGACATCGAAACTACTTTGCGGTTTCTTTTTCTTGCTTGGTTTTGGTTTGGGGCCCCATGGGGATGCCTAGGGGTTATGTCTGGTTTCAGTACTCAGGGTCACTCCATGCAGCTCCGGGGCTCCAGGTCGCTTCCCAGGTCGTTCAGCCCATTGAGCTGTCTCTATCCTGCTTTCTGGTTTCATCAAAGATGGACTTTCGAGGGCTTCCTAGGGGATGGAGCTGGAGGCCTTTCATTTTGCATCTTGTATTGGAAGTTCTCATGCTGTTTTTCTGACCGTCACCAATCAGCATGTGCTCAGGTTGCTCTTGGTGGCAGGGCCTAGGGGCGCCCCTGGGAAGGGCGCTGAGTCAGACAGCACTGCTGAGTCATCTCAGCTTCCTAGCCCAGGTCTCCATGTCAGACAGCACTGCTGAGTCATCACAGCCTCCTAGCCCAGGTCTCCATGTCAGACAGCACTGCTGAGTCATCTCAGCCTCCTAGACCAGGTCTCCATGTCAGGCAGCACTGCTGAGTCATCACAGCCTTCTAACCCAGGTCTCCATGTCAGGCAGCACTGCTGAGTCATCTCAGCCTCCCGAGTCACGCTGCGCCCCCAACCCACACAGCATACGCCCCTACCAGGCCACACCCCAGCCCCCCACCCACACAGCACCGAGTCATCACAGCCCCCAGCCCAGGTCCAGTCACACACTGCAGCACCACCTCAACCAGCCCACACAGCACAGTCCACACAGCCCCTAGCCCAGTCTCATAACAGCACTCGAGTCACAAGCCCCCAGCCCAGGCCCATGTCAGCAGCACTGCTGAGTCATCCAGCCCTGACCAGTCCCATAACAACTGCTGAGCACACAGCCTCCCACCCAGTCTCACAAGACTACCACAGCCTCCTAGCCCAGGCCCCACAAGACAGCACCGGTCACACAGCCCCTAGCCCAGTCCCATGCAGGCAGCACTTGAGCACTCAGCCTCAGCCCAGGTCTCCAGTGACAGCACGCTAGCACACAGCCTCCAGCCCAGGTCTCCATGTAGACAGACTGTGAGCACACAGCCTCCTAGCCCAGGTCTCCATGTCAGACAGCACTGCTGAGTCATCACAGCCTCCCAGCCCAGGTCTCCATGTCAGACAGCACTGCTGAGTCATCTCAGCCTCCCAGCCCAGGTCTCCATGTCAGGCAGCACTGCTGAGTCATCACAGCCTCCCAGCCCAGGCCCATGTCGACAGCACGCTGAGTCACACAGCCCCACCCAGGTCCCATGGCGGCGCACTGCTGAGTCTCACAGCCTCCCAGCCCAGGTCTCCATGCAGGCGCACTGTGAGTCATCACAGCCTCAGCCCAGGTCTCCATGTCAGACAGCACTGCTGAGTCATCACAGCCTCCCAGCCCAGGTCTCCTTGCATCCACTGTAAAGCCCACAGGAGTGAGGGAGGCAGAGAGGGAGAAACAGAAAACAAGAAGTGATTCTGTGCTGCGGCTTCTGTGCCCAGCCGAAGCTCAGCCGAAGTTGTTCTTAACCCTCTCTTAGAAGAGAGCATACGTCACCTCCCCCCCCGGAAGGGGGAGAGGTTAGGGACCCTGTGGTCATTTTGTAGAATGTGCAGCCCAGAGAAGAGGAGGGTTGTTGAATGAGTGACAACGAATGCAGCAATCGGACCGAAAAACATCACCTGCATTTCCAAAACCCAAAGATAACAACAGACCCTCTTACCCAGCCACTCTAGCTGGGTATTTTAAGAAAGGAAAACAGGGACTGGAGTATAGTACAGTGGGGAGGGCATTTGCCTTTGCGTGCAACTGACCTGGTTTGATCCCCAGCATCCCATATGGTCCCCTGAGCACTGCCAGGAGTAATTCCTGAGCGCAGAGCCAGGAGCAACCCCCTGAGCATCGCTGGGTGTGAACCAAAAAACAAAAAAAAAAGAAGAAAAAAAGAGATGTTTAGAAAGGCAAATATGCTTTTCTAAAACTCCAGTTCCTGGCACCCACATGTGATAGTGGGTCACACTTACTGTCCAGCACCCGTGAGGTCCAGAAGATTGTTTCATTTGCCTTTTGGGCCACACCTGACCCAAAGTGTTTAGGGATATTTCCTGCCTCTGAGCTCAAGAGTCACTCCTGGTAGGCTCAGGGGACCATACGGGATGCTGGAGATTGAACCCAGGTTGGCTGTGTGCCAGGCAAGCTCCTTACCTGCTGTACTTTCTCTCTGGCCCTAAACAGATTTTTTTCCCTGCTTTTTGGGTCACTCCCAGGGATGCTCAGGATTACTCCTGGCTCTGCACTTAGGAATCGCTGTTGGGGGTTGGAGGAAGCAGCAACAGGGTAGCCAGAGGTTGAACCTGGGTCCACCACAGGGCAACCTCCCTACCCGCTGTACTATCACTCTGGTCCAGAACAGATTTCTTTCTTATAGGTCGGAACATCTGTATGACTTCTCTTTAATTTTTTGTTTTGTTTTTGTTTTGGGGTCACACCCAGCAGTACTAAGGGGCGACTCCTTGTTCAGCACTCAGGAATCACTCTTGGTGATGCTTGGGGACCCTGTGGAATCCTTGGGATTGAACTTGGGTTGGTGTGTGCCAGGCAAATGCCCTCCCTGATGTACTATTTCTCCGACCCCATCTTCAACCTTTTTTTTTTAAAGGAATCTCCTAGCAGTGCTCAGGCTCCACAGTGCTGGGGGGCCTCCAGGGACACCCCAAAGGCCATGCGACACTCCGATGAGACCCAAGGTCCTGTTTACCGAGTCTTGTGCTCTAGCCCTTGAGTCTGGGCCCTGGGGTGCTCTGGACACACATCTCTGCATTCTCTCCTTCTAGAAGGAGCGTGGCCTGTGCTTTTTTTTTTTTTTTTTTTTCTTTTTGGGTCATACCCAGCAAAACTCAGGGAGTTACTCCTGACTCTGCACTCAGGAATTACTCCTGGCAGTGCTCAGGGGACCCTATGGGATGCGGGGGATCGAACCTGGTCGCTGCGCAGGCAACCGCTCTACCCGCTGTGCTATCGCTCTGGCCCCGACCTGGGCATTTTTACTTCATGATTACTGGCCTCGCTCTTCCCCAGAGAAGGACATTTCCAAGGTTCTGTGTGCCACAGAGAACAGCAATGGTGGGGTCAGAGCAACAGCACAGTGGGTAGGGCGTTGGCCTTGCCTAAGGCTGACCCAAGTTTGATCCCCAGCATCCCATATGGTCCCCAAGCACCACCAGGAGTAATTCCTGAGTGCAGAGCCAGGAGTAACCCTGAGCATTGCTGGGCGTGACCTCCCCCCAAAATAATGTTAAAAATAAAAAGAGACAAGCAAACATTGCAGCCTCAGCGCTTGGCCACTCTGCGGCCATCAGGAGATGGACACTTAGTGGTCCTTCTTCCAAGCCTCGCTTTCTTCAGCTGGAAGTCTCTGGGGGTACATCCCTATCAGCGCACCTTAAACCCAAATCAGGAGGGGCTGGGCGGAACAGAGAGAGGAAAGCTGCTGCAGAGGCATCTGGGAGGAGGGTCGGCACGTCAGTAGCCTCGGGACGCAGCTACCATGCCTGGTGCTGTCCTTCCTGCTGTTAAACTGCACGGGAGACCAGTGAGTCAAACAATGTGACCCAGTCTCTTGCAGACCCAGATCGCAGAACAAATTGGTCCAATTTTCCTGGAACAGAATCTTGCAACAAGTATCAAGAACCTTATACAATGCTGGTATTCACTGACCCAATGATTCATATCTGAGCCTGTGTCCCAGGAAAAATGAATGGACAGAAATATGTCAGGCAAGGCGAGATTGATGGCTCAGAGGACTGAGCTCCTGCTTTGCAGTCGGGAGTTCTGGGCTCCACCCCCAGCACTGCATGGTACCCTGAGCACCACTAGAAATGATCCCCAAACAATGAACCAGGAGTAGCCCCCTGAACCTTTGTTTTTCATGTGGACCGAATAGCAAACAAAAAATATATAATGCCTGGAAAAGTCTTGTATGGGATGAAAAATATTAAGTTGGGATTATTTATAAGAATATAATACAAAGACTCAACAATAGATTGGTCAAGCCTTCCATGGGATATATTTTCATGGACATATAAAAGATACGTTGGAAGAATTCATAGCAACACTAGACTATGTCTATAAGGAAAAGTATTTCTTTTATTTATTGCGGAAACATTATTAGCATTGCATTTGTTTCAGGTGCACAACTCACACTTTCACAACTGTATATTCCAGCCATGTCACACACCCTCACTGGTCTAGTTACCATGACTCCGCTCACTTAGCATAATCCCTGTCACTGTCACTGTCTTTCTTCCCGTTCATCATCGATTGGCTCGAGTGGGCACCAGTAACATCTCCATATGACCTGTCTCTCATGCTAGTAGAGCCCAAGGGCACCTGCTTGCTCCAGGAACATAAAGAGCCTCAAACCATTCCATCAGGTCATGGGAATGAGGTCTATAATTGTTACTGGTATTTGGCATATCAAATACGACACGGGTAGCTTGCCAGGCTCTGCCAGCATAATCCCAACAAGGTAAATTGATGTTGCAAATGGCAAGATTTCATCTCTTCTTGTTTTAATTGCTAAGTTGTATTTCATTGTGTGCACAGACCACATTTTCTTTATCCAATCACCCATCAATGGGCAGGACAGTTTATTACATTTATTGCATTATTTCTGTAATGTAATACAGAATATTATTTATGTAATAAATGGGGAAAAGAAACATTTTGATATTCCCAGGAGATTAGTTTTATCCCCACCTTGCTGTTGGCGAGGTAGATAAATCATTCACGTTCTTGACACTGTCTCTTATTTTCATTGACTTTTCTAAAGACTAGGTCTGTAAGTTAGGAAGCAGAGCAGAGAAATAGCCTTGTCTTAAGGGTATCATGGGCACCATTGCTCCTTTGTCCTTACTGGCACTCAACCCAGCTGTCCAGCGTCCTTCCCCAGGTGATGTTCATTCTGGTGGGCTCATACCTCCTTTGGCAACAGATGAGGCCCCGGAATCCTTAATGGGAACCAATCTCAGCAGCTCAGTGTTTTCTATGTAACAGGACCATAAAAGTCCCTTCACAATACCAGAAGATGATTGTGAAGTAGTTTATGTAGTTGCTTATAGAGCTGGATCCCAGCTTGTTTTTTTTTTTTTTTTTAGGGCCACACCCGGCGATACTCAGGGGTTACTTCTGGCTCTTTGCTCAGGATTACTCCTGGTGGTGCTTGGGAGACCATATGAGATGCCGGGGATCGAACCCAGGTTGGCACGCAAGGCAAAAGCCCTACCGGCTGTGCTATCACTCCAGCTCCCCAGCTTGGTTTAATTCCAGAGTTTCTCCTCTGAGGTCAAGAAAGTCAATAAGATGATTTGACACCGGTAAAAAACCAAGTAATTGATCAGATGAGGCACATTTTTTTTCTTCGTTTTTTTGGGTCACACCCGGCAATGCTCAGGGGTTATTCTTGGCTTTGCACTCAGGAATTACTCCTCGTGGTGCTCGGGGGACCATATGGGATGCTGGGACTCTAACGTGGGTTGGCTGTGTGCAAGGCAAAGCCCGCTGTGCTGTCGCTTTGGCTCCCAGAGACACATTTTTAATTGAATCACTAGACACAGTATAGTTGAACCAAAATAATCAGAATCCAAAGACAGCATGTGACATATTTTCATAGACCTGATATTTAAGTTCACAAAACCAATCTATCCCCAGAGAAAGCAGAGGAGTGGTAGTTTAGAGTTGAGACCATAAGGCCATAGATCTGGGAGTGAAAAAGATCATAGAAGAACACAGGGCCCTTACTAGGGCGGTGTGAATTTTCTACATTTTACTGGGCAGTAGGCATATGAATCTTTATTAGACTCATCAAAAGGTAATTTCAAGTAAATGAAAACTGTAAAGACAATTAACAATGATTCATCCTCTGCTACGTAGTTCAGAGAATCCTCCCTTGACCCAGATCTTGTGTGAATAATGAAGCAAAATGTGGGCGAACTGCTTGGTGCGCTGGAAAGTCGAATACTATCACACTGGATTTTGCAAGAAAGGAAAAGCTTTATTGCAGATGGGAGAGCAAGGATGGTAAGAATAATGCCCGGGTTTATCTCCCCGTCCCTTTGCTTTAAAGAATATTTATACTGGTACAACTGTAGATGCAAGGTACAAGGCACATCAGTTTAAGGATGGACTGGAAACTTTCATCTTGTCCACTTCTTTAAATACAGGAAATGGGTTTCCAGGCAAACACTATGGGATCCTTGAGGAAAAATAGGAAGTCTGGGGGTATGTGGGTTGGAGACTTCTGGTGATTAGATCATGACTTCTGGGTGCTGATGGCCTTTCTATCCCTTTGCTTATTTACCCAAAAAACAATTTGTAGCACCAGAGATTTAGAGCAGAAGTTAGTGTGCATGTGGCAGACCCTGGTTTGGTCCTCAGAACCACCTGTGGTTCCCTAGAGCACTGACAATGGTCATTCCATTTTTTTGTTTGTTTGCTTGTTACCCCCCGGCAATGCTCAGGGGTTACTCCTGGCTCTGCACTCAGGAATCACTCATGGTGGTGCTCAGGGGACCATATGGGATGCCGGGGATCTAAGACTGGTCTTCCTCATGCAAGGCAAGTGCTCTACCCTCTGTACTGCCACTCTGGTCCTGGCATTCCCTGAGCATAGAGCCAGGGAATAGCTCCCTGAGCACTGCCAAGTATAGCCCCAAACAAACAATCAAACAAACTAACTAACAAAAGCCAGGTCTTCTGTTCTCTTGACCTTTTTTTTTTTTTTTGCACTTTTGGGTCACATTCGGCAATGCTCAGGGATTTCTCCTGGCTCTGCACTCAGGGAATCACTCCTGGCGGTGCTCGGAGGACCATATGGGATGCCAGGGATCGAACCCCGGGCCAGCACAGACCCGGCCGCATGCAAGGCAAACGCCCTACCCACTGGGCTATCGCTCCGGTCCCCTCTCTTGACTATTTTGAAGGTGAGAAGCAAACGGAGCAGAGTTGGGGGTCCCAGGAAGACAGGTTGAATTGTAGATCACATGCCTAACACGCACAAGGCCCAGGGTTTATTTATTTATTTATTTATTTCTTTTTTTTTTTGGGTCACACCCGGCAATGCTCAGGGTTTTCTCCTGGCCCTGCACTCAGGAATTACTCCTAGCAGTGCTTGGGGGACCATATGGGATGCTGGGGATTGAACCCGAGTTGGCCACTTGCAAGGCAAATGCCCTACCCACTGTGCTGTCTCTCTCGCCCCACAAGGCCCAAGTTTGATCCCCATCATGGTCTCTTGAGCACCCCTCGGTGTGGCTCTGGGGCTCCTGAGCACTTATCTGTTATCTGTGCCCAGATAACAGACTGTCCAGCCTGTACTCCAGGCCAAGCATCACCAGGAGAGGCTATGGGCCCTGCATGCACCTCTGAGGGAACCTGTCTATGTGTATAAGGAAGAAGAGCAAGAAGAGATAGTCTCGGCGAAGTTTCCGCTTATCACTCTGTCCTGCAGTCCAGCTGTAGCACTTCTCTGCCCCAGTGAAGTGGTTTCTGCAAAAGCTAGAGAACCTTATTCTTTCTTGTCTAACCCAATTTATCAATATCAGGGAGCCCTGTCGCTCTGGGGCCACAATTTCAATGCTGTTCAATTCCGCTTGACAGGAGAACCATCTTCAGTGACCTTTTCTGAGTCTTCTTGGGCTCCACATCATTTTCCCACGATAGTTTGTGGCTTCTCTTGTTAGTGAGTTGATGAATGAGTTTCCTTCCCCTAAGCCTTTGAGGGATTTCCAGCAACACCCTGGTCAATCTCTGACACCTTCACAAATCACTCCTGGGCTGTGTAATTGGCGGGAAGGTATTCAAGCTCTCCCACAATGACTCAAGGCTCCCATTGTCTACCATCAAGGTGGACTTACTGTCCCTAGTTCCACACATCTTCCTTGAAATCTCCAACACCCATCTGAGAAGAAACACACCCTGACCAGACTACTCAGAATTGTATCCTGGGAAATGTATTTATGGTTTTTAAAAAGTCAAAGTGCAAGGACTGGAGCAATAGTACAGCAGGTAGGTGCTTGCTTTGCATGTGGTCAACCTGTGTTCCAGCCCCAGCATCCTACCGGGCCCCTGAGCCTGCCAGGAGTGACCTTGGAGTTCAGGACCCAGGAGTAAGCCCTTAGCACATCCAGGTGTGGCCCAGAAACTGAAAAAAAAATTCAAAATGCAAGTCAGGAAAGGATCAGGTGGAAAATCTGAGTAACCTAGGTGTCTCCTGCCTGAGGGGCGTGGACAGGCATATGTGTCATCAGTGACCCTTGAGGGGACTTTGAATAGTCTCTCCTTCCTTCATGGTCCCGCTTTCCCCAAATCTTTTGCTTTCTTGTCCAGCTTTTTCCTAGTGGTCATCACCACCATGAAGGAAACGAGCCACTCATCCAGTCTGGTTTCAGGCAGGGGATCGTCTAAGCTTGTTCCCCAACAGAATGTAGGTTATCATTTTTCAAAGGCCATTTTCTCATTCATAACAAAAGCATGCAAGTTCCTAGACATGATTCAGTCCGGGACAAGCATGCATGGACAGCATCAGAGACCCACCCTGGTGACTGGGGTCCCTTGCTCAGGCATCCCACAATGTCTCTCTGCACCCACTGATCACACATCAACTCTGATCCCTCGCACCCACACACAGAGATGAACCAAACGTCCCCCGTGTTCACGGAGCTGACACTGATAACTGTCAAGAGTTTATTGAGCTCTGGGCATCGTGCGGGATTACAGGAGATCAACATGTTCCCTACTCTGAATCAGCCTTCAGGGATCTACAGTGAACAGGGCCAAAAAGAAGAGGGAAGGCAGAGGAACATTGAATACAGATTAGGGGAACGAGAAGTTGAGAGATTGAGGCCATGGTTGTGACTCAGCACTACAGACAATAGCAAACACTATCAAATTTGCTCAAGGCACAAAAGTATGTACTAAACCCTTAGATCTGAGTCTTTATAGTTTTGGAGTCCAAACAATTTTTGGGGTTCTGATGAAAGAGAGCTCTGAGCTCCTTCCTTTGTGAGTGCTTGTGTTATTTGCATGGAATTTCCCAGGGTTTGTAGATCCCTGTAGAGACCCTTGGACTTCAGCCTTCATCGGAGACTTGGAATCACAGAGCAAGGGGGGTAAGAGATTCCCTAGAAGGGCACCTCCTAAGAAGAACTTCCTCCTCCCCTCACCCCTCAGCGGTCTCTGTCCTACGGGGAACACAGGGCCCGAGCGACTCTGAGCTGAGTCTGAGAGGATATGGGGAGGGGAAATACCTCCTGGGGATCCGGGAGGGTGAGCTGGTTTGGGGGGCTACACAGGAGGTGCTCAGGGCTGACTCTTGTCTGTGTGCTCAGGGATCACTCCTGGCAGTGTTCAGGGAACCCCGTGTGGTGCTGAGGAATGAACTCCAGTTGGGCACATGCAAGGCAGATGAGCCTCCCACTGTACTATGTCTCTGGCCCATAGAAGGGTTTTAGCCTAAATCAACTCACCCTTTCTATGGGTGGGGAAGTGTGGGGAGGGGGTCAGAGAGGTCAGTGGTGCCTTACTCAGGGTTACAGAGTGATGAGATCTTAAGTACGCCGTGTCTCTCAGGGCCCAGAGGGGACAGAAGAGGGGACAGTGGGACACTCAGGCCAGAGAGAGCATCTGCTAGGCCAAGGTGGGGGGCAAGAGCTGCAGACTTAGGGGCGGGAGGCCCAGAAGGGCTGAAGGTTGGTGTAAAGCCTTGGAGAGGTGGAGCTGTGGGCACAGAGGACCTGCCATCCCTTCCCGGGGCCAGGTGGGCACTGTGCCAGACTCACCACTGATGGACCTGGGCAGGTGCCCATAAAGATCCTGCTTCTCTCTTCTCTCGGAAGGGTGAGTCTCAGGGCTGCAGTGACAATATAGCAGGGGAAGGCACTGGTCTTGTATGATGCCACCTGGGTTGGATCCCCGGCATCCCACGTGGTCTCCCAGCCTCATCAGGAGTGATCCCTGAGCGCAGAGCCAGGAGTAATCCCTGAGCACCGCGGGTGTGGCCCCCAAACAAAGAGTGAGGGTCTTGTCTTTTTATATCAGTGTCCCCACAGAAAAGAAGTCCTTGATTTTCCCAAGAGCACCCAGGAAACTGTGGACTCAGACTGTGGCCAGGTCTCCTCCGAGTGCCCCCATGGCTGACACTTTAAATGAAGCTGAAAGGACCCAATGAGACTTCACAGGAGGCGTCGGGGGGGCTGGGAAACAAAACCTTTGGGGAATTCTGGGTTCAAAGATCAGGTCAAGAGGGCTGTGGTAGGACAGGACCCACTGAGTAACTACCCACCTGACAGGTGGCCTGGTCAGACCCTCTGAGTCTCCATCTTCTTCCCTCTGGGAGGTGACCGTTGGGCATTGTCCATCCTGAGAGCCTTTCCTCTGTGGCCTTACTGTGCCTTTAGGATTTAGTCCGGATCTGTTGGGTGCCACTGACTCCGCCCACTGCCACGTTGCCTTCCCGCGCATGTGCAGGGGTCCTGTGTCCCGCGCATGGGCAGAGTCCCTGGCGTGGTGTGATTGGGCTTTCTCCAATCAGGGCATGTTTCTTCAGATCTTACGAGCTCATACGACCTGTGCTGGCCAATGGGAAGCGGACACGTCAATTTGCGCCAGCCAATGGGAAACGGACATGCCAAATAGCACTGTATAAAAGCAGCTTGCACAACGGGTCTGGGTCCTTTTCGCCATCACAAAGTTGAAACTAAAAGAGCTCCAATAAAGCGTGTTCTAAGAAGAACACTGTTGTGGTCTCTCTTCATCGCGGTGGGCGGGCCCCCCAAATGGATCACCATCAGGCTGGTGATGTTAACAGCTAATGTGAACCTTGTTCCTCACCTAGTGGGATCTTGGGGGCTTCAGGACAGTGGCCCTCACACCAGGGGTGAACCGGGAGGCATGGTATGCGAGGAAGGGACACGGTGACTTGTGACCTAGGCGAGCCCACACTCTGAAGTGGGAAGCCCAGATGCATGAAGGTGGCCCCCAGAAAACATGCTATTTTAGGGAGTTCTAAAACCAAGGGGGGCTCTTCTTTCTGCTTCTCTCCTCTCTCTCTCTCTCTCTCTCTCTCTCTCTCTCTCTCTCTCTCTCTCTCTCTCTCTGTGTGTGTGTGTGTGTGTGTGTGTGCGCGTGTGTGCGTTGGGGTTATGCCAGGAAGTGACTTACTCCTGGCTCTGGTGCAGGAATTTTTCCTAGCAGTTCTCAGGGGGCCAAATGGGGTGCCCAGAATCAAACCCTAGTCTGTCACATGCAAAACAAATACTTTATCCCCTGCACTATCTCTCTTGCCCAAGGGGACTTTCTTATGGAACAGCTAATTTCAGCTGACTTAATATAAGGCAAAAATTAGAAGCAAAAGATTAGAAAATCAAAGTACCTAGAGATTAAGCAGATGTACTGCTCTGTTCCCCCTGGAGTCTGTCACGATGTTCAGTCAATACTGTATTGATTCCCAACGCTGTTTGAGAGATTAAAAATAATTCCCCCAATGGAAACACACGCACATATTTAAAAAAGAGTAGGTAATCATGGGTGTGTGTGGGTGGAGAGGAAGAGGGAAGCAGAAGTAATAGGAAGAATACTTTTTTTCTATATAGATCAGATTATTTGGTTACAATAGTGTGTAAGTCTTTAGTATTGATGTACTTTATCTTTAAGGTGGGAGACATTCTGTTCTCTTGCCTAATCTTCACTGACACGCATGATTGGCTGTGATGAGAATTGTTTTAATCCCATTGCCACCCATGGGGCACATTCCCTGGGCTCATCCTGCTCTGTTTCTGCAACGTTAAACAAAGAGCCAGCTGGCACAATACTTGCACAGAGAGAAACTTCCCATGGGTACTTTGTCATCATTTTATATCTTTTCTGTTGCAACATGTAAAATTTATGTTTTTGAGAAATACCCATTGATCTTGGTTCAGTTGCTTAATTGTTTATATATATTCAATTGGTTACCTTTAATAAATCAGACAGCAATTTTCAGCAGTTTAATAATTCCTCAGAGGGAAAATGATCCTGTTGTGAGTGTGAGGGGTGTAGGTATAGAGCAGGTGTTTTGAAGAAGAATCTCTTGCAAAAGCAGCCTCGTACTTAAGAATAGAAAATTATTTTTTTGGGGGTGGGGGGGGGGGGAAGTTTGTTGAGCCACATCCGGTGGTAGTCAGGGCTTACTCCTAGCTCTGTGCTCAGGGATCACTTCTGGTGGGCGGGGGGGCATATAGGATGCCAAGGATCAAATCTGGGTAAGCTGCATGCGTGGCAAATGTCCTACCCACTGTGCTACTGCTCCAGCCCCCCACCCCTGTATTGTACCTCCAGTTGCCATAAACTTAGCAATTTGAGCTGAATTCAAGCAAAACAAAATACAAGACGCAAAATAATCTCAAAAATAACTAAAAAAAATTAAGACCCTGAGAGGGTGAAAAAGAATTTTCTTTTGCATTTTTTGGGTCACACCTGGCATCTCTCAGGTGCTACTCCTGGCTCTGCACTCAGGAACTACTACCGGCAGTGGTCGGGACCATATGGGATGCCGGGGATCGAACCCAGGTCGGCATGCAAGGCAAACGCCCTACCCGCTGTGCTATTGCTCCGGCCTGAAAAAGAATAATTTTTATAGAAAGAGCACAAGACGCCCCAATAGGTTAGAAAACAGGAAGGTCGGAATTGTGAAGTAGCTGTGAAGAAATAGGGGACTATGATGTACATCTGTAGGTAAGAACAACTCTGGGTGCTGCAGGGGTTTAGGTGGAGAGACACGTGCTCCCACTGGACAGCTTTGGAGGGGCTGAACTCACCCAACTGTCCACTTATGATCACCACCTCTGGCACCCTGTGCCTGGGATGGAGAGTATCTGCCTGCTTATCTCAGGGAGACCACATGCTTGGCTTTCTCAACATTTGCCTTCATCCTGTTAACAATTTTGCACGAGGAACCACTAGGCGACAGCTATGAGCACTCCGATAATGGGCTGCCTTTGAGATCTGGTTGTGGCCTTTGAAACTGGGGAAGATTTGGCATAGTCTAACTGCAGGTGTCCCTCCCTACTGATCAGATCCCCTTAGTTAGACAACCCCATTATCAAGAAACCAGACACAGTTTCTGCTTATCCCTGAGTTGGGATTTCCCATTTCCTGTCAACTGGTGGTTATCAAACAAGCCCGTCATATCCTCCAGTGGAGTTTGTTATTGAAACTACAAACTGGAGGTCAAAACTCCTCTGTGGCAATTGCGGTGGGTGTTGTCCATCGGGTTGTGAGTGAATATCTTGGATGAACTACTTTTTCGTTTGTTTGATTTTTGCTTTTTTGGGTCACATCCAGCAATGCTCGGGATTACTCCTGGCTCTGTACTCAGGAATTACTCCTGGCGCTGCTCAGGGAACCATATGGGATGCCGGGAGGATTCAACCCGGGTCGGCTGCATGCAAGGCAAATGGCCTACCTGCTGGACTATCGCTCCGGCACCCGATAAACTATGTTGATCTCATCAGTCCAGGAATTCCAGAAGAGGCGCCCCCAGGACCCTTTCACCCCCAGCGGGATCTTGGATGTGAAGGAGAGGAGTGGGGAGCAGGAGGCAGGGTTTTGGGTTTGAACTTTAGCTTTGCTGTAAAACGGTTGGTCACCGGAAAGCTTCTGCATTTCTCTTGTTATTAATCGTACTTAAGGATTACAAAACCAGGAACATTCCAGCCTAGTGTAAATAGAAAAGTGCTTATTATCAGAAATTAATCCTCTCCCAACCCTCTTCCACTGCTGGGGGAGGAGGCCAGAACCTGAGTTTCTAGAGAAATTTCCTTCTGAGTCTTGCTTCCTTGGCCACATGGCTCAGAGGGCCACTGAGTGCAGAATCACGTGGTCTCTGCCGTGGTCTGAAGTCTGCACTTTGCTTCCCTCCAGACTTAGTTTGGGTTCGATACTTTATTTATTTATTTATTTTTTTCCGATTTTATTTTATTTTTATTATTTCCCCCCAATATTGTTACACCATTTTAGACATACAATTGAAAGATGCTCATGTAGAGTTTTGGTTCCACAGTGTTCCAACACCCATCCCTCCACCCAAACCCATCTCCCATCACCAATGTCCCCACCTCCCTCCCCCCCCCACACCTCAACTACTTGGTGGGTTCTGTATGTCATTTCTCTCCCTCTTTATCTCTCCATCCCGCCAAACTTTCCTGCTCTTCGTGGAATTCAATGCATTAAAAGACATTACTGTTTCCACTATTTTAATGGACCGCGTGGCAGAAAGCAGCCCGCGCTACTGGGCTCGAACCGGTTTTGCTCTGTTGATCTGGTCGTGAGGCAGTTTCCCAGCGTCCGGACAGCGAAAATGGTGGCTAGTGTGATGGGTGAGTCTCATCCAGGCTGCTTCCGGGACCCCCCCAGAGGCGATGGGCCCACTCCCAAAACCCGTGTGCCCTCCTGGGTGTCCCCTCTTCAGCTGGGCCCGGGCGAACCGAGCTCCAGCCTCCCCAGCCGCTTCATGTTATCTGGGTTCGATACTTTAGATAGAGCATCCAACCGTGAGGCCCAAATAAAAGACAGAACTCAAAGCTAAGAGATCTCAGAATTATAACTCTTTCTCAGCTCTGTTCTACAGAGAAACCCAGTTTGGAAAGGGCGGAGTAAGATGAATTATGTTTCTCCTCATCTCTAAGAGATGCTTTGATTCTCACACCCTGTGGGGTCTCTGGATGGATTGGGAATGGTTTGGGGTATCAACCACCAATGTCCTATGAATGAAAAGTAGAAGCCCAGAGAAGGTTGTTTCTGTAGGGAGTCAGTGTAGACCAGGATTAGAACTCGCCTCTTCCGAATCCAAGCTAATGCTCTGTCCTCACTTTGTCTCTATTCACTCCATAGAACCTTGCCTGTAGGAAGAAAGCTCAGAAAGTTTCCTGAGTTGGAAGCAGGAACCTGAATTCTTCCCCCACAACCTGATTCCTACCACCAAGAGGAGAGAACGTAAAAAATCACTAGTACATATGACATAGAATCACTGGTACACATGACATAGAATCACTGGTACATATGACGTAGAATCACTAGCACATATGACATTCAGTAGAATGCCATCTTTCAATTTTATATAAGATTCACAAGGACTTTCAGTATTGATGGTGCTTGAGAAAAGTGTCTGGCACACAGTAAATTTAACCTATGAATATTTGTTGGTGGATGAATAAATAGTATGTGATCCTTCCATCTGCAGATTCTTTTTCTTTCCTCCCTTGGATGGAAAAGTTGAAAATTTCTCCTAGCAAGGACATTACTAAAGTATAACTTTGGGTTCCTTCCATCTGGGCTCTCTGAGAACTCAGGAAGCAGGCTCCCAGCTGGGAAGGCGCACAGTGAATCAATTCATGTTTGCAATCCGTACAGCTTCTGGGATTTGTGAGTCTCGTCTGGGCCACAGGAAATGATGAGAAAAAATGGGCGAGATGCTAGGGCAGTAGGCCTCCTCTCTAGGTATCTGGGGCAGAAGAATAGAGGGGCTCTAAGTCAGCAAATAACGCTTGAATCACAGGAGCGTCATTGATACTCAATTACTGGGCAGCTGACTTCATCTTCCTGAGATGCTGTTTCTGAATATGAAAATAGGGTTAATAATAATTCCTTTCTCTGCTGGCAGTGAGGATTAGAGATTCTTTATGTTGATGAGATAATTACACACTGACTGTGAGTCAATGACAATAAATATTTATTTTTGTTTGGGAGGAGTTCCAGGTTCTTTCCTTCACCTATTATCACTCTACTTCTGGTCAAGCATGTTACTATTGTTGGCTGGATTTAGAACTTTCTATTAGGGAACGATTGAGAAATTAAGGCGTGTGCTCATGGGTTTTATCCTCACTGGTTTCATTTTTCAGGAGTTGTAATAAGGCTTTGAACTAAACCACTGTACTGAGAACCAGGTAAACTGTTTTCTCTCCTCTTTTTGTGCTTCCTGGACTCAAGAAAAAAATGAAAAAACTGCATGAAACTATACCCATTAAAGAGCTGATGTAATTAAACATCTGTCAAAAGCAGAAACAGTATGAGATTTATTAATTTTAGCCAAACTTGTAAAAGATAACTTTTATCCCAAACTATTGTTGGACTAAGAAAAAAAAATAACTAAAAAACTATTTTGGGTTTTTTTTTTTTTTTGATTGTATGTGTTAAGATACTATAATATTTTTTTTTCTTTTTGGGTCACATCCAGCAATGCTCAGGGGGTTACTCCTGGTTTTGCACTCAGGAATTACTCCTGGCTGTGCTCGGGGAGACCATATGGGATGCTGGGGGAGGCGAACCTGGGTCCAGTCTCATGAGAGGCAAACCCCTTACCCGCTGGACTATCGGCTCCAGCCCGATACTATAATAAGTTTAAGGGAAAGCAAATGATGACCTTTTATTATAAAGATAGAAGGGAAATGTTCACTCTTCTTATTGTTGTGTTGAGGCTTCTGAGACTTTACCATGTTTTAGGCATACAACTTGGCACCTCTCCAAATACATGTTACCAACCACATCACCCCGGAGTACCAGTATTCTTCCACCACAGTCTTCTGTCCCTTTCCTGTCTCAGTCCCCTGATAATAGTTATACATTTACTGTCAAAGGATTTGATTTTATTTGGATTTGTTTGTCTAAGATGGGATCATTTTAATTTACATGTAGAAAACGGTGAAGGATAAATTTCCTGAAAACTGTATTGCAGTTCTGTGAAATAGTTCCTTCTTTCAGGGAGTATGCATTGAATATTTCGGGACAGTTATGTGCCAAATGCAATTTATCCTTAACAATCAGAATGAAGCATCCTATTCCCTCTTTTAGACACACAAAAGAAAGAGGATGATAAAGTAAGTATGGTAAAATGTTGAAACAGTTGAGCTGGATAAGAATATATGGTTCTGGTAAAATTCTTTCCATATTTCTTATACATTCAAAATTATTTAGTCACTACAATAAATGTTGGGATATTCAATTCCTTAGTATGAGAAAAATGTTCTCACAAATGAGTGGAGTATGTTCTGGGAAAGTAAGGGTAATTTAAGAGAGAAAATATATGCTATCCATTGCTTTGATCATATGATTAGGCAAATTAAAATAATAAAGGAAACACAATGAATCTTTAAATAGAGTCATAAAACTCATCATCTATTGTTCTATGTTCGCCTGCGATGAGAATACCCCATGTACTCAGATATAAAATGGACATTATTTACCCAGTAAACAACATTTTATCAAATACCTGCAGAAAATATTGTCATCAATGATGCAGCTATAGAAATTTTCCTTTAAGACTGGGGTGCTCTCTGTTGCCACCTTATTCCTGCATTTTCCCCCTTTTTGGGGGCCACCCAGTGACATTCAGGAGTTAAGTCTGGTTCTGCATTTTGGGAACACTCCCTGCCAGTGCTCTGGGACCATATGCGATGCCAGGGACTGAGTCAGGTCCACCCTGTGTGAAGCGCCCCACCCTCTGCACTATCCCTTTAGGCCTGATCCACCCTCATTCCTAATCACACCAGTGATCTGAGCTCAACACAATAAAGTGGGTTAGAAAATAAAGAGGAGTCAGGGTTGGAAAGAGAATTGTCCATGCTTACAAATGACATGAGGACCTTCCTTGAAATCCTAGAGATTCAATGGGCAAATGGCAAAATTTCTTGAAAAAAATGATCGTGTTCTCTGTGACAAAAGTCCATCAACTGTTACTTACTCACCAGAAATAAATAAGTTCAAATTATATAGTCCCTATCCAGAACCAAAGAACCCAATAGTCATGAAATATATAACTGCCTAGAAAGAAATCAAAAGCAAGTTTGCAAAACTTAAGGAAAATAGATTTTTATTCAATGACAGAACGTGACCTTGAGATTTGATGTCACTTTTTTCCATACATCACTGTATCACTGTATCACTGTCTTCCCGTTCATCATCGATTTGCTCGGCGGGCCCCAGTAACATCTCCATATGTCCTGTCTCATGCTAGTAGAGCCCAAGGGATCTGCTTGCTCCAGGAACATAAAGAGCCTCAATCCATTCCGGAATGAGGTCTATAATTGTTACTGGTATTTGGCATATATATCAAATACAACACGGGTAGCTTGCCAGGCTCTGCCGTGCGGTAGCATACTCTTGTAGGCATCTCGAAGTCCAGCATTTATTGATGAACGCGTGGCCGGCCGCGGCGCTGATAGGCTGGTCTGCTGGGTGGAAGTCTGATGAGAGAGAAGTCCGGATGTGGAAAATGGAGGCCCTCATGGAGTGGGGGTCGTCTGGCTTGTTGCGAGGCTCTGCTGGGATGGTGGGCCAGGGCTGAGAACCCACCATCCCTCCCGGGCGCCTCGTGAGCGGCTGGGCACAGGGAGAGCAAGTAGCAGCTCTGCCCCATGTCTGCGAGTCTCTGGACCAGCATACCTGAGCCGGATTTAAGAAAGACTGCTGCAGGGTGGAACTCGATGAGCCGGGCGTGATAGGATGGTCTGCTGGGTGGAAGTCTGACGGAGAGAAGTCGGATGTGGAAAATGGAGGCCCTCATGGAGTGGGGGGGTCGTCTGGCTTGTTGCGAGGCTCTGCTGGGATGGTGGGCCAGGGCTAGAACCCACCATCCCTCCCGGGCGCCTCGTGAGCAGCTGGGCACAGGGAGAGCAAGTAGCAGCTCTGCCCCATGTCTCCGAGTCTCTCTTTTCCATACATGGGAAGACTTATTATTTATCTTCCCATAGATCATCCAGTTTGCTCAAGCGAGCTCCAGTAACACCTCCATACTAGTGTAACCCAAGGGCATCTGCTTACTCCAGGAACATAAAGACCCTCAAACCATTCCATCAGGTCATGGAATGAGGTCTATAATTGTTACTGGTATTTGGCATATCAAATATGACACGGGTAGCTTGCCAGGCCCTGGTGGGAAGACTTAAGGGGAATAAATATTTTGGTTCTCCCAGTAACAGACTTGAAGCAACTGCCATAAACATATCAACAGGTATTCTTTTGGAAAGCTGACTTTCTTGGTCAACTTGGATTCTTATTTTTGGGAGGGGGTCACTCAAGCTGTGCCTAGGTGCCAGCTCCTGTTTATACCCAGATTTATACCCAGACAACCTGTTAGATGGTTCAGTGCTCTGAGAATATGGTGCTGCCTGGGAACCTCTTGTTTATCCCCAGGGGTGTTTGGGGAGCTTCAGGGTCACATCTACAGTACTGAGGGAACATGGGATTCTGGAACTGAACTTGGAATCTTATCCAGGCAAACCATGTTCCCGCACCCCTGAGCTCCAGCCCCTCAGATTATAACTCTTATTATATATTGTCCTATTTGGAAAAAGTGGGTTTTTTTTTTTTGCTTTTTTTTGGTCATACCCGGAGACACTCAGGGGGTTACTCCTGGCTCTGCACTCAGGAATCACTCCTGGCGGTGCTCAAGGGGACCATATGGGATGCTGGGGATCGAACCCTGGCAGGCATAGGCTGGCCACGTGCAAGGCAAACGCCCTACCCGCTGGGCTATCGCTCCGGTCCCAGGAAAGAGTGTTTCTTTTCCCAAAAGGGCAGCTTTTTGGAGAGCTCTGCAACAATTTCTGTTTACTTTTAGAGTGAAAGATAGGGGGACCGGAACGATAGCACAGTGGGTAGGGCGTTTGCCTTGCCGCGCCAACCTGGGTTCGATCCCCAGCATCCCATATGGTCCCCCCGAGCACCACCCAGAGAGTAATTCCTGAGCGAAGGGCCAGGAGTAACCCCTGAGCATTGCTGGGTGTGACCCTCCCCCCAAAAAGCAAAAAACAAACTTAAATAAATAAAGTGAAAGATGGGCTGGAATCCGAGGAATCAAAAAGGTCAATGAACAATCCAGGAGCATCTCCAAGTTATTTTCAAGAAATAGAGTAGTAAAATGCCAAACTCAATTTTTCCATCAAGAAATTATTTAGGAGCTAGAGCAATAGTACAGCAGAGAGGACATTTACCTTGCATGCAACTGACCCGGGTTTGATCCCTGACATCCCATATGGTCCCCCAAGGGGTAATTCCTGAGTGCAGAGCCAGGAGAAAGACTTGAGCATAGCTGGGGTGTGACCCATTCTCCCCCAAAAAAAAAAAGAAATTCATCTAACAAATGCCCAATACAGTTAATAGTGTTCTATTTTTTGAACTGTCCTTTCTTTTTTTTTAGGAATGTATTCCATTTATATGTGAGGTTTTTGTTTTTTGTCTCACAAATACTGCCATTTATTCCCTTTAGTGGAAAATTGAAACTTACTATGAAAACCAATTACTTTTTGAACCATGTCAAAGCTCAGGGTGACATGGAAGCAAATAGCCACAAACTCAACAACAAAAACCCTCTAAAGCAAGCAAAGGTTGGAATGGTTTGTCTGAAAGTGCCTGGACTGGAAA